>JAKSZT010053762.1:842891-1007139 GCA_026826555.1 Tolypeutes matacus | reverse complement strand
TTCCCTTCCCTTCCCTTCCCTTCCCTTCCCTTCCCTTCCCTTCCCTTTTCTCCTTCCTCCCTCCCTCCCTCCCTCCCTCTCTCCTTCTCTCCCTCTTTCTCTCTTTCTTTCTTCTCTTTCTTCCTCCCTCCCTCCCTTCCTTCTTTCCTTCCTTTCATTTTGGATCTATGTTTACTCTTACACTCTCCAGCATGGGGATCCCACAGTAGTTGGCCTTCTCACACCTGCAGGCCGGCTTTCTCCAGAGCTAGTTTCTCAAGAGAACTAGGAGGAAGCCTTCTCTCTCTTTAAAACCAGCTTTGAAAATCACATGCTCCTTTTCCCTAGTTGCACCATGAGAGCAAGATGGGTCACGAGCAGCTCTACTGGAGCCACCTACGAAAATTCAGTCAGGGTTCCCGCTCTTGCCACCATCTGCTCAAACCGACATGGTCTGATCCGGAAATATGGTCTCAATATGTGCCGCCAGTGTTTTCGTCCGTATGCGAAGGATATAGGCTTCATCAAGTTGGACTAATTGATCTTCCTTGAATGGAGTGTCCAGGACATCTACCAGACTAAAACAATGCTAGTTTTTTGTATATGAAATAAAACTAAAAAAAACTAAAAAAAGCTAAAAAAAAAAAAAAAAAAAAAAGAAAGTCACATGCTCTATTAATGGAAACAGATTCAAGGTCAGCTGACCAACTGACCCAGGTTATCCAGGACTGTTTCCTGGCATGCTGGACTTTCCTTGCCAAAACTGGGAAAGTCCTGGGCAAAAAGGGACTGTACAAAGGGAGAATTCATAACTCTCACCTTTCAGGAGGAGGAGTGGCAAGATTGCAGTGTAGATGTGTAACCGACGGTTAAGAATGAACAAATGATTATTATTGAATCATTATATAGATGCCTTTTTACTTTCTAATATATTGTAAAGTAGCCCAGAGTAAATATCTGAAATTACTGAAACCTGCTGAACTAGAGTCCAGATGCCGTGATCTCTGATAATGATTGCAAAACTATATAACCTTTATCTTATGATTGTAAAGACCTTGTGACTGGCCCCTGTTTGTACTGCTCCATCCTGTTTTACAACTTTGAAGTCTTATGATCACTAGACAGCCCCCTAATGTTTATTAATGAAGGAACCTGAATCAGCCACAAACAAACCCATCCCAATTACTCATTAGCATAAACCTGCTTGTTTTTGCATACTATAAAACCATCAGGATTACTGCAGTTCAGGGAGACAGATTTTAGCTGATAGACCCTCTGATCTCCTTGCTATGCACTTAACAATAAACCCTCTCTTTGAAAGCCTGGTGTCTCAGGAATTGGAGTGCATCAGGCAGAAAAGAACCTCGTATGTGCTGGGTAACAGATATACTCTTGGGATGGGACATACTGCTTGTAGCCCTGTTTGGAAACTGCTGCTTGCCATGTACATCACAAAGGGAGAGAGGGTGCTCAGGAAAGTCCCAGGTTTGGATTCTTCCCCAGGTCCCAGTAAGCACACATTTGCCAAAAGAGAAATCCAGGGATGCCAAAAATATATTTGGAAGAAAATTTTTGCCCCAGGATGCCTCAGATAGCCACACACACACACACACACACACACACACACAGAGAAAGCATATTAAAATTAATGTACTGGGAAGTAGATATGGCTCAAGCAGTTGGGTGCACACTTACTGCCTCCTAAAGAAGACGAGCAAGACAGTGAGCTGATGTGACGGACTTGTGAGATGAGCTGATGCAACAAGATGACACAATGAAGAGACACAACGAGGAAACACAATGAGAGACAAAACAAGATGCGAGCAGAGCTGACTCAAGTGATTGGGCTCCCACCTAACACATGGGAGTTCCTGTGTTAGGAACTACTAAGAAAAAACAAAAAAGATGAGCACATACAGCGAATGGACACAGAGAGCAGACAGCGATCATGACCAAAGAGAGGTGAGGAGAAATAAATAAAATAAATCTTAAAAAAAAACAAAAAAAGTACTGATGCTTGGTTTCCACCCCAAGAGATTCCAATAAAATTGGTCTGGGGCATGGCCTGGGCATCAGGCCTTTAAAAAAAATTAATGTACATGTGTATTTTCAAACTGAATCTTTATAACCCAAGTTTAAAGTTGAGTATTAACACAATAATAACAAAGTATTATTATGACAATAATAGTTAGGTAAGAAGTTTTCAAGGATCTCACAGCCAAGTTTTACAATTAACTTTGGTGGCACCACTAATTTCATGTCATATTCTTAGAAAAATTCATAGAAAAATTCTTTAAAAAATGATGGAACATGATGGCAGAAAGGGCCTCATTGAAATTAGCAACAAAAAGGCAACCTATCTTGGCTTATACACATGCAATCAGAAATGTACAATGTATACCTGAAGAAAAGTTTCAAAAGAACAGAGGGACCAAAAAGGGGATTTGAACAAATGGAAAGGCATTTGCTATTCTGAGGCTCAATATTTTCTGTTCTGAGATGCAATATTACATAACCTTCTGACTCAATATTAAAAAGATGTCCCATCTCTTGAAATGATCCCAGTGAAAACAGGTGAGAGACAGGTCCCTGCCCTTTTTCTCAGCTTCCAGGAAGGTGAGTGGATGAGTAGGGGCTCCTCACAGAGTTCCCGAGTGCAGGCATGCCCTTTGGACGTTTCTGGGCTGCCCCTCTGGCTTCCCCTCCTCCCTCCTTCTCCCTATTCACCTTCTCTGCTACTTAGCCCAGTGCCTCTTCAACTGTAATGTGCACACACATTGCCTGGGGATGTTGCTAAAATGTAGGTTTTGACCCAGCAAATCAGGTACGGGGCCTGAGACTCTGCGTTTCTAGCTTGCAGGAAATGCTGCATTGAGTAACAAGGCTCTGGTTCCTTGGTCCAAACAGATGTGTTTTTTTGTTTGTTTTTTTCAAAGATTTATTTTATTTATTTATTCCACCCTCCCACCTTGTTGTTTGCGGTTGCTGCCTGTACTCTGTGTCCATTTGCTGTGTGCTCCTTTTGTCTGCTTGTTTTCTCTTTAGGAAGCACCCGAAACTGAACCTGGGACCTCCCGTGTGGGAAGAGATGCTCAATCACTTGAGCCACCTCAGCTCCCTGGCTTGTTGTGTCTCTCATTGTCTTTCCTCTTTGTGTCTCTTTGTTGCATCATCTTGTCGCATCAGCTCTCCTCGCCTGCCCGTCGTGCCAGCTTGCCTTCTCCAGGAGGCACTGGGAACTGAGCCTGGGACCTCCCATGTGGTAGGTGGAAGCCCAATTGCTTGAGCCACATCCACTTCCCCAGATGTTCTTATGTAGAATCTCAGCTAATGACTTCTCTTGTCACCCTCCCAGCCCCAATTTAGGCAGAACATTTTTAGCTAACACTCTTCTCCATTATCAGCTTAAAGAGGAGAAATTGTGTTGTGTGTGAAAACCATGCACTAGAATTTACTTTTACTTGTCAGCACACCTTTAAGTACATGTACTAATAAAAGTAAATTGTACAGGGGAGGGGATACAGCTCAGTGGTTTGATTGCCTGCTTCCTGTATGCGAGGTCCCGGGCTCAATACCTGTTACCTCTAAAAATAAAATAAAAGCCTTGAAACTAATTGCTGGGCTGACATAACTTTGAAATAATTTTTTTAAAAGAAAAAGTAAATTGTGGTTTTGGAGAGGTAGACAAAATTTCCACTACATCATTATCAAAAGATGGATTCCCTGCAAAGGCTGTGATTTGAGAGCAGGGAGGGAGAGTGTCTGATGATTTCAGACTTGTTCACCTGAATTGTGCTAAATCGGTCACTTTGGTCTGGATCCATCCTAAAAAGCTTCGTAGAAGAAATGGGTGAACCAGCTATGGAGAAACCAGTGGAACCGAAGTCAGGAAACCTGCGTTCCAGTGGGAGCTCCGTCACCCCTGCAAGCCTCAGCTTTCTCTTTTGTCAGGGGTGGCTGAGGATATCTGCCCAGCAGGTTTGGAAGAGCACCTGAGAGGAGTGTAGATTTTTTGAAATTACTGTACAGTTTTTAAAAAGATTATCAATGTGAATGCTGAAAGCACCGAGGATGGTGTCAGGGGAAATGGAAGCTCCTGACGACAACAGAGCAAGCAGGCAAGCAGGTGGTATTCGTAAGTGGGCAGAGGAGACTTACAAGATGAGAAAAACAAAAGACCAACTCTGAGCAACGATTAGACAGAAGGAACCAGACTTCTCTTCCCGGCTGCATAAGTGATTAAAAATTGAAGGTAGCCATCTTTTAGGGGGGGATGGGATATCATTAAGGACAATAAAGTTTCTGTCAAGGGAGGAGTTCCTCTTTCACCCTCCAGACAGTGGACAGTTATTTATCATAAATAGATCAAAGGGGATACAAAGGGGGAGGGGCAAACAGAAGGGGAGATCTGAGAAGAAATCATGAAGAAGGAGCGGGATTGACTTGATGGGGCTATTTAGTGGGGTTGAATAGTGCAGGGAAGGTCACCACCCATCAAGGATTAGGCAAACAGGAGTTGCAGCTGAAGGTGTGAAGGAAGGTCAGCAAACAGGAGGCATGTTGGGTATGAATAAAGGAACTGGTAGAATCGATAGGCCAAGCTCCCTCTCCTTTCCGACGGTGTGTCTGCAGGACCGAGCATGCAATTCTTCTTCTTGACTGAAGGAAGAGCAGGTTACTCAATGCTTGTTTGGTGATGGCTCACTGAAGGGGGGCGAGAGAGATTTGCCCTTCGAGTGACATTTAGATGGAATGTTCATGTTTATTCATAAGCACAGCTAAATTCTGGAAACAAACTATGGAATTGAATGCAATGCTCAGCTTCCACTGTGATGGATGTTGGAAATCCTTTATTTTATTTTATTTTATTTTGTCACCGCTGCAAGGTTCTAGAAATGAGGGGATCCTATTCAGCCATATTTCACAGCATGATTCACAGGAAAATTATTTGCAGCCAACAAAGAAAAACAATGAAGCTCCGTGTAGCTTTTTGCAAGAAGTGATTTTACTGGTAGTCTGCCTGAGATTTATGTGGCATCTGGGATTTAGTGCAGAATAATGTAGAAATGTTTCCGTGTGGCAGTCTAAAGCTGACAAGGTTTAAAAAGCAGCCTGATACTTGTACACCAACATTCACTGCAGTATTGTTCACAATCACCAAAAGGTGGAAGCATCAGCAGATGAGTGTATGAGCAAAATGTGGGCTATACATAGAGTGGAATATTATTTGTCCATAAAAAGGAATGAAGTTCTGATACATGTGACCACATAGATGAACCTTGAAGACATTATGCTGGGTGAAATAAGCCAGACATAGAAGGACAAAAATAGTATGGTTCCACTTACACGAAATATCTAGAATAAGCAAATTCATAGAGACAGAAAGTAGATCAGAGGTTCCAGGGATTGAGGGGAGGGGGGAATGGGGAGTTATTGCTTAAAAGGTACAGAGTTTCTGTTTGTGGTGATGAAAAAGTTTTGGTAGGCATGGTGTTGGTGGTGGGGTGGTGTATGGAGCCCTGTATGATGATATGCATGTTTGTTTTATAAATTTACAACTTTTACTCTATACTTATTGTTTATGTATGCTCATGTATGAATGATATACTTCAATAAAATTTTAAAAAGTTTTGGTAGGACAATATTGTGAAAGTATTAATTCTAATGAATTGTATGCTTAACAATGGTAAAAAAAAATGGGATATTTTGTTAGAATTTCATTTATAATCACAACATATTTTTAAAAGCCTGGTTATGAGGTAGAATACTAGCTACTCGTAGTGCAGAATTGGAGAGGTTCCTCAATTATGACAATGACAAGATAGCATGGGGCAGATGTTGATTCTCATACTCTTCTATTAATTTCCTTACTGTCACTGGGACAGATTGTATTTTTTCAAAATGGCCAGGGAAGCACTTCTGGTCCTAACTGTTCTGCCAGTGCCTTGCCAAGACCCCCTGCCCTCCCCCACAACTCCAAAAGGAGGTTGGGTCTCTGTCCTGTACCGTTGAACCTGGGCAAGTCTTTGGGAGAGAAGAAGAGACCCTGCTTGGTTTATGAGGCTGAGTTGGAAAAGGCCACACAGCTCCTGGCTGGCTCTCTCTTGGGACACCTGCCTTGGGATCTCTGAGTCGCTATTGGAGAAGTCTGACTACTCTGGAGGTGCCTTGCTGGGCGCTCACATGCAGCATCCACAGGGAGATGAAGATGTCCCCTCCCTGGCCCCTGTCCAGGCCGACATCAAGCTGAGGAGCACAGATACGCTGTCCCCACCAAGCTCCGCCCAAAATGCAGATATGCAAGCTAAGTACATGGTGGTGGTTGTTTTAAACCACTAAGTTTTGGGCTGGTTTGTTAGGTGGCAACAGATATTTGCAAGTGTCTCTGTTTAGATCTCATCTCATGAAATCTTAGGGACTGGGAATAGGAATGCAGATAAAGAGGGGATTGTGTTCTTACAAATCTCACATCATGGACCTCAATGTGTTTGATTTCTATGACTTTTTAGAATTTCCTACCAAGCCCCTAATGTTTCATGTCAGGTCACTTTTTAAAATTGTACTAACATCTCTATCTCCCTCTCCATCATCTATCTATAACATAAGATTTGTCTTTTTAACCATTTTTAAAGTAAATTTAGTACAATTCAGTGGTATTAATTACATCCACAATGTTGTGTTACCATCACCACCATCCATGACCAAAACATTTTCATCACCAGGTATAGAAACTCTGTACCCATTAAGCATTAACTCCCCATTTCCCCTTCCTCCCAGCCCCTGGCAACCTTGAATCTACTTTCTATGTAGATTTCTGCTTATTCTAGGTGTTTCATGTAAGTGGAATCATACAATATTTTGTTCTTCTGTGTCTGGCTTATTCCATCTAGCATGATGTATCAAGGTCCAACCATCTTGTCACATGCTTCAGGACTTCATTCCTTTTTTTGGTTGAATAAAATCCTTTGTATGGACATACCACATTTTGTTTATCCATTCATCCACTGGTGGACACTTGGGTTGTTTCCATAGGTCAAGCTGTTTTGTTGTTAGGTTTTTAAGGCTCTTTATGTATGCATATATGTATGATGGTTGATTTGTTCCACACACCCCCCACCCGCGCTGAGATGGCTCCTTATCTGTTCATTGTCTACTCACTGTGTCTGCATGTTGTGTGCTTCTTGTCTCTGCTCGTCTTCTTTAGGAGGAACCAGGAACCAGATCTGGGAACTCCCATGTGGGAGGCAGGTGCCCAACCACTTGAGCCACATCTGCTCCCTGCTCATTGTGTATGCTTGTTTGTCAGCTTGTCGTGTCAACTCATTGAATCAGCTCGTCTTCTTTAGGAGGCACTGGAAACTGAATTGGGACCTACCATGTGGGAGGTGGGTGCCCAACTACTTGAGCCACATCTGCTCCCCTGGTTTGTTCTTAATTCAATGAAATATGAATAACAGTCAGGAATCAAAAAATAGGAGACCTGTAGGATGCCATCTGTCTTTGTCCGTCAGGGTCATGGCAGGGCACATTTAAAATAATTTATCTGAAAGAGTTTGGCAAAGAGACTCTTTGTAGATGTGTGGACCTGTGGGCATGGTAAAGGAAGTCAACAAGGGATGCCCAGGCACTCGGGGACGAGCAACAGTGGGGAGCTGTTACCTTCCAGGCCTGAACGGTGGGGGGGAATTTGTACTGATATCAGAGCACAGCCAGGATTTGGAACTGTGGACAAGGGGTCTCCTAACAAGAACCACATAGAACACATTCATGGCAGGCTGCAGTGAGGGAGAAAAGGAGGTGGAGAAACAAATATCCAACCGACTCTCCCTCTTCCTGCCCTTCTGTTGTCCTCCAGTGTCCTGCTGTTGCTCCTCATTGACTGAACCCAACAGGAAGCCACGTAGTAAGGGAGTCCTGCAGAGGCTGTGGAGGGTCAGCTTTCCTGGGAGAGCAAGGCAGAGAGTGAATTTGAAAGAAAAATGAAGGATGGCCAACTTATGTTAATCTCCAGGCACTCCTAGTCCAAGACCCAAATAGTTAGGGAGATGTCCCTGATCTTAGGAGTTGGGGTTTGTTTAGACTTTTATCAAAAGGGAGTTTTGATATTAAAAGACACAACAATGATAGCCATGTAATAAAGTCCCTAAATAATGAGCAATATCTAGTTTGGACAAAAAGCATAATCAAGAGCATACCAGATAAAGAATTTCTTACAGCCAAATTTTCAAACCCTGATCTAATGAGTGCCCCCCCCTTAAAAAACAAAAAACAAAAAAACAAACTGTTTGCCCTAAATAACTCTGGAGTAGGCATGATTCTCAGATGCTGTATTAGTCAGCCAAAGAGGTGCTGATGCAAAATACCAGAAAACGTTGGCTTTATAAAGGGTATTTATTTGGGGTAGAAGCCCACAGTTACCAGGCCATAAAGCAAAGTTACTTTCCTCACCAAAGTCTATTGCCACGTGTTGGAGCACGATAGCTGCCGATGTCTGTCAAGAGTTCAGGCTTCTTTGGTTCCTCTCTTCCCAGGGTTCCATTTCTCTCCGGGCTCAGCTGCTGTGCTCTTTCTCCACAAGGTCAGCTATAGATTATGAGGCTCTCTAGGCTTTGCCTCTCTCCATAAGGCCAGCTGTGAAGTGCCAGGCAAACGGCTTGTCTCTTTTCCCAGGGCCTTCTCTCTTTTCTCATGACCAAGCTCCTCTGTGTGCTTACTTCCCCGGGCTCCAGCATTAAAACTCAGCATCAGAACTCCAACATCAAAACTCCAACTCACAATTCCAACTCTGTCCTTTGCCATGTCTTTTATCTTTGATTCCCCACCCACCAAGGGGCGGGGCTCTACGCCCTACTGACATGGCCCAATCAAAGCCCTAATCATAACTTAATCATGCCCAGATGAACAGACCAGTTTACAAGCATAATCTAATATCTATTTTTGGAATTCATAACTTACATCAAACTGCCAAACCACTACAGATACCCTCCAAGATTCCTGGCCCCTGGTATAAACATGCCTTCTGGTCATTCAGTCAAACACTCATCCAAGTTCTGTGATGAAGAGATTCTGCAGATGAAGTTAAGGTCCCAAATAAATTAACTTTAAGAGGGAGATTATCTTTTGTGGGCTGACCTATTCAGGCAAGCCCTTAAAAGGAACAGAACTCTTCCTGGAGAACTTGAATTGTGAGAGGGATTCAATGTGAGGAAGACTCTCCATTGTTGGCTTTGAAAACTGAGCGGTCTTTATGGCAGGGGACAGTGAGCAGCCTCTAGTTACTGAGGGTGCCCCCCAGCCAGCAGTTAGCAAGACAATGGGGTTCTCAGTCCACAGACCTCTAGGAACTGAATTCTGCCACAACCACAGGAGCTCGGAAGGGGGCGTAGTGCTCCAGATAAGAATGCAGGTCAGCCAACCCGTTGTAGTTGTACAATTGCTATGCCTGGACTTCCACCATACAGAACCGTGAGCTAATAAATGGGTGCTGTTTAGAACAATTAAATGTGAGCAATAGACAATAAATACAAATTCCCTGAGTATGAAACCTTCCAACATCTGTGGGACATTATCCCATCTTCACAAAATGCTTTCTCTATCTTCCTCACATTAGACCCAGGATGACCAGACTTCCTAATTTGCCTGGACAGCCCCAGTTGACATCTAATATCCCAGGGCCTTGTCTGTGTAGCCTTCCGAAAATCTGTATTGCTTATATCTAATACTTCTACAGATCAGGTAAATTAATTTACTTATTTAGAGATACAACTCTCACAAGGTGGCCCCAATTGGATGATAATTATATGGTCACCCTAATAAAGAGTCACTTCCCTAACAGTCTGCTGTCAGGGTTTCCCTGCCAAAATTTTGCCTAAGCAATAAGTGAGTGTCAGACATGTGGAACTTCTGACTTCTGGCACATTGAAAGAAATGTGTCAAAGATAAAATTGCTTGTTGCTTTTATCGACCTCATGACTTTAGACTCCGTAGTCAGAAACTGACTGCATATTAAGCTCTTTGAACCCAGTGGAGACTCTCAGCCATGATGTTTGCACTCACTTGTGTTTTGACACTATAATGAGTGTCTACGGATAGTAATTGTTATTTGATATTGGGACAACTGGTGTCCCAGAGACCAAAGCAAGCCATGTTTTAGTCATTCCACCCTTTTCATTTATCATGGTTTGACCTGACAGTTAGAATTCAACATTAGATTAATTGTTTATTATTATTATTATTATTATTATTATCTTTAAGGAGCAACAGCCTCAATAGACACTTAATTCTACTATTAAATGTGTCACTATTAATGACTAGAGATGAAAAAGAAACTGGTAACAGTGAATGCTTACCTCAAAAAGAAGGGGTTGTCTGGGTGTGGAGTGCAGAGGGAAACTTACTTTTTACTCTTTGCTCCTTTGTTCTATGTAAATTTTGTACTATGTACATGTATTGTCTATCAAAAATAAATTAATAATTTATTTTTAATAATTAAAATGCTTAATTTAATGCATTAATGCCAACTATTCTAAAATTAAAACAATTATTTTTGGCATAAGCTTAAAAATTAATTTGCTTATATCTAATACTTCTATAGAGCAGATAAATTAACTCACTTATTTAGAGATACACCTAAATGGCCCTGATCATTCCAACAGGGAGCTATGCTTCTCAAAAAAATTAATGTTCCATGGGAGAATCTCTGAGATTTTTATGTGACTGTGGTAGATGACTGGTAACAGTTTTTTATAGCTCTTGCCTTGAAAATGAAAATAATCACAATGATTGACATTTATGTGGCACTTATCAGCTTCCGGGCTCTGCTCTAAGTACTTTAACCTATATTAACATTTTAAATTCCCACAGTGACCCCATGAGGTGGATATGATTGATATGCCCAGTTTACAGATAAAGAAACTGAGGTACTGACATATTAACCAATGAGCTCAAATGACATAGTTAGTAGGTAGAGAAAAGGGTACCTGAAACCAGGTCAGGCTGAGCACCTCCCAGCCTTGAGGGTCAAAAATGGCCCAGGCACACATTCAATATGGTGGCCACACATGCACACTTTAATGCACAGTGGCCATCACGATGCATGTTAGATGGCAGATCCTCTAAGCCCCTCTGGGCACAATAGGTTTGTGGTGATGCCCAGGGAGGTGGGCAACATGGGAATCCCAGTGGGTTCCGTGTAATATTTTAGGTAATCTAAGCAACTCTTAAAATATATGTATATATATATATATAAATAACATTTTTGTAAGCAAATACACATATATGCATATATATTTATATATCATTTTACAAATGTTTGTATGTATTGTGAGAATTTTGATTTTTACCCATAATAAAAAAAAAAAAAAAAAAAAATAAGGTGATTCTTATTTGGGGATCCTTGGGCCACAATATGAAACAAATTTATTCTCTCTTGTAAACATGCTGACTTGAAGCCTGGCTCTACAGTCTTCAGAAATCAAGATATGTATGTGTGAAAATTGAAATGCCTGGTGAAGACCTGATTGGATAGCCTTGGGCTGAGGAAATTACTACTGGCAAAAGTGGTATATTTTTGATAGAGATACTCCTGGATCCACGTCAATAAATGAATGCTCAGTCAATAACCAATCTCTACTCCTTATCACTGACCAGTTCTTGTTGAAAGTCTGCATAGGAGATGCAGAATGTGTGGTAAAATGTGTAGCAAGTATATCACTTGATAGAAATTTTAGGTTTTATTCTTGAAATAAGTAGAACTATAACAAAGGGGCATAAGTAAACCATTTGAATTTTGCTCTCCCCCCACCTCCCCTCAAGAAAGTTGTGTTTTGTCGTCATGGTTTTGTTTCTTTGAAAAGATGTTGTAAGAAATAGTTGTATGGAACCCCAGTTACTTTGGCTTTATCTCTGAGGACATCATATACTACAGGTTTCTAAAGTTTGAGAGGGCCTCACAATCACATGGAAGTCTTATTAAAACAGATTGCTGCCACAAGCCAAGGAGAGCCTGAGGCCTCCAGAAGCTGGAAGAGGCAAAGAAGGATTTTTCCCAGTGGCTTCAGAAGAAGCATAGCCCTACTGACACCTTGCTTTTGGACTTCCAGCTCCAGAACTGTAAGAGAATAAATTTCCATTGTTTTCAGCTGCCAAGTTTGTGGTAATTTGTTATAGAAGCCACATGAAACTATTACAGTCTCTATGACCTCAACATTTCCAGTATTCTAACCCTATCTTATCCCTACCTCAATCTCTTTTCTCTCTCTCTCTCTCTTTATCTGTCTCTCTGTATTTTTTCTGAACCATTTCAAAATTGAAGACAGTTGCTATCTCACTCCTAAATATTTCTAAATATTTAAAAAATGATGGAGGCATTTGAAAAGAGTACCAAAGCCAAATCTAAAATGATTAAATTCCAAAATAAATAATGACAAGAATGGAATATAACTTTTTTTTTTTTAACTATAACTTATTGATACAATGGAATGCCTACTAAGAAATATAGAAAGAATGATGGAGTGAGTAAATCAATAATAGATGCTCAGTGGATGAAAGTTTGATGAGTTACTTATAAGTTACTTAGGGAAAAATAATGGCTTTAGAAAAAAGATATATGGCAGAAAATCACCTTAACCAAGTTAACATGACCAGAGTTGGGACAAACGGACATCACATGCCTCCTGATATAAGGCACTAGGAAGGATGAAAGATCACTTTGATAATATTCCTTCCAAAACCTACTTAAGAGACATCTGATAAACCCAAACTGTAAGGCATTCTACAAAATAACTGTAATTTTAAAATTTCAAGTCCATGAAAGACAAAGACTGAGGAACTATCCCAGATTAATGGAGACTAAAGGCATTGCATATGCTGGGATTTGATCATAGACTGGAGGCAAAATAGCCATAAAGGTACTTACTGGGACAATTGACATTTAAAGATAATAGTGTTGTATCAATGTTAAATTTCCTGGTTTTGATCATTGTACTGTGGGTATATAAGAGAATGTTTTTGTTCTTAGGAAGTCCCAACCATTTAAAATTTTCAATTATATATTTCTTTTTTTCACATATTAAAATTTTTACTGCTTTTTATTTTTTCTTCCTTTTAAAAGTTTGAAAGTTATTGTATGTATAAACAGTTTAAATAATACTAATAAATCAAGTGCCTGTGTCCACCACTCAAATTAAGAATTAGAAAATCACTAGTAATAAAGCACACTGTTGCCCTGTCCTCATTGTATGCTTCCCCCTCCAGAAATAACAATACTAACTTTTATTTTATCATCTCTTTATGTAGTGTTAAAGACAATATATTGCTTAATTTCAAAATCTGTGAATCAAGAACAAAACTAGCCATGTAAGAGAAGGTCGATATTGCCACTAGATAAGAATTTTCAAGAGAACAGAAACCATAGAGAATTTCTGGGATGCAATCTGGCTTCAGTTTTAGATAAGATCATGAGAAACTCCTGAGAAACAAAGGGCTTACCACATTTGGGGCACCTAGCAGGGCTAAGTTGCTGGGCAGGACCTGGCTATTTGGCAGAAATATGGGCAGAGGGGAAAGGCTGCTCTGAATTTTGTTTTTCCAAGTTTATCTTGGCTTATATCCAACTCTTGGGCATACATCAAAGCAAAAATCACTTTGTGGGGTGAAATGAAAGTTAGTGGTGAAAGACTGAAAGCTTTGCCTCTAAGATCAGGAATAAGAAAGGATGTCCACTATTACTACTGTTATTCAACATTGTACTGGAATTTCTAGTCAGAGAAGTTAGGCAAGAAAAAGAAATAAAAGGCATCCAAATTAGAAAGGAACAAGTAAAATTTCCCTATTTGCAGATGACATGATTCTATATACAGAAAATCCCGAAAAATCATCAGAGCTCCTAGAGATAATAAATGAATTCAGCAAAGTGTCAGGGTACAAGATCAATTCCCCAAATCAGTAGTGCTTCTTTTTTTTTTTTTTTTTAAAGATTTTATTTATTTATTCATTTATCCCCCCCTTGCTGCTCGTGCTCGCCGGGTCAGCCAACCACGCCGGGCGGGCTGGCCTGCCCTCACCAGGAGGCCCCGGGAACCGAACCCGGGGCCTCCCATATGGTAAACGGGAGCCCTACTGATTGAGCCACAGCTGCTTCCCAGTAGTGCTTCTATATATAAGCAATGAATGAGCTGAAGAACTCAAGAAAAAAAATAGCAACTAAAAGAATCAAATCTCTAGTAATAAATCTAACCAGAGATATAAAGGGTTTATACACAGAACACCACAAAACATTGCTAAAAGAAATTAAAGACCTAAATAAATGGAAGGACATCCCATGTTCATGGATTGGAAGACTAAATATTTTAAGATATCAATATATTGTTAAGATATCAATACTACCCAAAGCAATTTATAGATTCAATGCAATACCAATCAAAATTCCAACAACCTTCTTTGCAGAAATGGAAAAAACAATCATCAAATTTATATGGGCTCAAATGATTGAGCTCCCATCTACCACATGGGAGGTCCCGAGTTCAGTTCCTTATGCCTCCTGGAGAAGATGAGCAAGACAGTGAACTGGCGTGATGGGCAGGTGCAGCAAGCTGATGTAGCAAGATGATGCAGCAAGGAGACACGAAGAGGAAAGACAATGAGAGACACAATAAAGCAGGGAGCTGAGGTGGCTCAAACGATTGAGTGCCTCTCTCCCACAAGGGAGGTCCAAGGTTCAGTTTCCGGTGCCTCCTAAAGAGAAGATGAGCAGACATAGAGAGCAGACAGTGAGTGCAAACATTGGGAGGGGAGGGGGGATAAATAAATAAATAAAAATAAATCTTTAAAAAAATTTTATATGGTAGGGTAAGGGGCCCTAAATAGTTAATGCCACCTTGAAAAAGAAGAATGTAGTTGGAGGACTCAAACTTGCCAATCTTAAAAGTTATTACAAAGCCTCAGAAATCAAAACAGCATAGTACTGGCACAAGGACAGACATAAAGACCAATGGAATTGAACTGAGAGTTCAGAAATCCACCCTCACATTTATGGTCAACTGGTTTTTGACAAGGTGGCAAAGACCACTTAATTGGGAAAGAAGAGTCTTTTCAAAAAATGGTGCTTGAAAACTGGATCTCCATTTGCAAAATAAAGAGGAGGAGGACCCAAACTTCATACCATATACAAAAATTAACTCAAAATGGATCAAAGAGCTTAATAAAAGAGCTAGAATTATCAAAATCCTGTAAGAAAATGTAAGGACGCATGTTCAGGACCTTGTGTTAGGAAATGGTTATTTAGACTTTATATCCAAAGAACAAGAAACAAAAGAAAAAATAGATAAATGAGATCTCATAAAAATTAACTTTTGTTCCTCAAAGGACTTTATCATGAAAGTCAAATGACAACCTACACAGTGGGAGAAAATATTTGGAAACCACATATCTGATAAAGGATTAATATCCAGTGTATAAAAAGAAATCCTTCAACTTAACAACAAAAAGATGAATAAACCAATTAAAAAATGGGCAAAAGACTTGAACAGACATCTCTTAAAAGAAGTTATACTGGGAAACGGATGTGGCTCAAGGGGTTGGGCGTCCGTCTACCATATGGAGAGACCGGGGTTCGATCCCCGGTACCTCCCGGTAAAAAAAAAATAAATAAAAAAAAAAAAAAAAAAAGAAGTTATACAAATGGCCAAAAAGCACATGAAAAGATGCTCATCATCATTAGCCATCAGGGAAATATAACTCAAAACCACGAGATACATTTCATACCCATTAGAATGGCTGCTATTTTTTTTTTTTTTGAAGGGAAAATAACAAGTGTTGGAGAGGATGTGGAGAAATAGGAACACTCAGTCATTGTTGGTGACAATGTAAAATGGTGCTATATGTCTGTCCTTGTGCCAGTACCATGCTGGGATTTTTTAAAGATTTATTTTATTTATATATTTCTCCCCATCCCCTTGGTTTTGTACTTGCTGTGTCCATTCATCTTCCTTGTTTCTTTAGGAGGGACCGGAAGCTGAACCTGGGACCTCTGATGTGGGAGGGAGGTGTCTAACTGCTTGAGCCACCTCCACTCCTTGCTTTGTTGTTTTCTCATTATGTTTTTCCTCCTTGCAGCTCTTGTTGCATCATCTCACCCACCTGCCCATCGCACCAGCTTGCTGTCTTCTTTAGGAGGCACCAGCATCCGAACCAGCAACTTCCCATGTGGTAGGTGGGAGCCCAGTTGCCTGAGCCACATCCGTTTCCCATACCATGCTGTTTTGATGACACTTTTGTGGGTCCTCAGAAAGTGAAGTATAGGACTACCATGTGACCTGGCAACCCCACTGCTAGGTATATACCCAAAAGAATTGAAAGCAGGGAATCAAACAGATATTTGCACACCAATGTTCATAGAAGTATTCTTCATAATTGCCAAAAGATGAAAGCAACCCAAGTGCCCATCAACTGATGAATGGATAAATAAAATGCTGTATATATATATATATATACAATGGAATATTATTCAGCTGTAAAAAGGAATGAAGTTCTGATACATGTGACAAAATGGATGAACCTTGAATACACCATGTTGAGGGAAATAAGCCAGAAACAAAGGAACAAATATTGTATGATCTCACTGATTTGAAACAATTAGAATATGCAGCTCATAGAGTCAGAATCTAGAATCTAGATTACCAGGGGACGGGGTGGGGGTAGGGAATGGGAAGTTAAGACTTAGAATGTACATGGTTTCTATTTGGAATGAGGGAAATGTTTTGGTAATGGATGGTGGTGATGGCAGCGCAACTCTGTATACACAATTAACAGCACTGAAAGATATCTGAATGTGATTAAAGGGGGGGAATGTTGGATTTCATATACGGTAATAGAATAAAAATTTTTTAAAAATTCATTGAACTACATTACACAAACAGTAAATTCCAAATTAAACCATGGACTTTAATAGTACAATTATAAAAATGTCCTATTATCAATTATAGCAAATGTTTCACACCAGTGCATGTTGTTGGTGAGGTAATGTATGAGAATCCTATAGTTTATGCATGATTGTTCTGTAAATCCTCTACTTCTCTAATAAAGAAAAACATTCCTGTTTGTTATAAAATCAAATGTACTGTAGCCCACCATGTTACAATTTTTCCTCCCTTGAGATGCCTCCCTAGTCTGTTTGCTCACTGTTTTTGCTCATTTTTTTGCTCATTTTTTTTTGCTTGTTGTTTGTTCTCGTTATGTTTTTTGCTCATTGTTTGCTCATTGTCTGCTCGTTGTCTGTTTTTTTCTTTAAGAGGCACTGGGAACCAAACCTGAGATCTTGCATGTTGGAGGCAGGCACTCAACTGCTTGAGCCACATCCTCTCACTGCTCGTTTGTTTTCACTCATTGTCTGTTTGTTGTTTTGCTCATTGTCTGATCATTGTCTGCTTGTTGTTTCTGCTCATTGTTTCTGCTCATTGTCTGCTCATTGTTTTTGCTCAATGTCTGCTTGTTGTCTGCTCATTGTTTGTTTGTTTCTTTAGGAGGCACCAGGACCAAACTTGAGACTTCCCATGTGGGCGGTGGGTGCTCAACTGCTTGAGCCACATCCACTCCCTTTGTTTTTTTTTTTTGTTTTTTTTAAAGATTTATTTTATTTATTTATCTCTCCCCATCCCCTCATTGTTTGCACTTGCTGTGTATGTTCATCTTCTTTGTTTCTTTTTTTTAGGAGGCACTGGGAATGGAACCCGGGACCTCCGATGTTGGAGGGAGGGAGGCACTTAATCACTTAAGCCACCTCTGTTCCCTGCTTTGTTGTGTCCCTCATTATGTTTTTCCTCTTGTGTCTCTTGTTGCATCATTTTGTTTTGTCAGCTTACCGTGCCTGCTCATTGTACCAGCTCGCCTTCTCCAGGAGGCACTGGGAACTGAGCCATGGATCTCCCATGTGGTAGGCAGGCGATCCACATCCACTTCCTTGGTTTTCTTTTGACAATTTTTTTCCCGATCCTGTCTCCACTTCAGGCACACAGCTCTGATCCCCATGACTTATCCCTGAATGCATGAAAAGAAGCAGATAAAACATGCAATCAAATTTTTGCTCTTCTTATCTGGTATCCTGAGTTAGAATATAAGGTATGTCTCAACAGAGTTGCAACACCTACTCTCCAGCTCATTGGACTCACCCAGGACAACTAACAAGGAGATGGTGATGGACAACAACAATCCCAAGGAACAGAGAGAATTTACAACTGCAAGCAAGATAGTCCCATCCATTTGCCCCATAGGATCTAAGCCCCCTCTCAATCAGCGGCAGAGTGGGCATCACCATCTCAGAAACCTCAGGATTGGGGAATGAACAATAGACTAGAGTATACTTACTGTTATTCTACTATAGACTTATTGTTATTCTAGCAATGGAAGAACTTTTATCATTGATGTGTAGGCAGTGGCCACTGGAGGTTCTGAGGGGAGGGAGAGGGAAAAATAGTTGTAATATGGGGGCATTTTTGGGACATTGGAATTGTCCTGAATAACATTGCAATGACAGATAACAGGCCATTATATATCTTGTCAAAACTTACAAAATTGTGTGGGAGAGAGTTTAAATTATGTTGTAAACTATAATCCACACTTAGTGGTAATGCTCCAATATGTGTTCATCAATTGTAACAAATGTACCACACTAATGAAGGATGTTGTTAATGTGGGAAAATGTGTGTAGAGGGGTAGGGAGTAGGGCATATGGGAATCCCCTACATTTTTTAATGTAACATTTATATAATCTAAGTATCTTTTAAAAAAAAAATTAAAGTATATTTAAAAAGAAAAGAATATAAGGTATGTACCATTACAACGAATAAAAACTTTTGAGATGGCTGATTTGTCTTGTCAGAGGCAGTAGGACTCAGAAGGCTGATTCCTGCTGATTTCTAGAGTCTTAGATGACCCACTGTCCTATGAGTTGCTCTAATAAGAACTACGATGTGTTTGCGGAGAACAAAGGTACATGTTGTGTACCTAGCTGCTTGTATAAGTGGAAAAATGAGGCCCATTCCTTCTGCCTCCCATTCACCCCTAACATAAGCTGGTTATGAGGCAGTTCTTGGCTTAAGAGTCAATCAGGGGGAGCAGATGTGGCTTAAGTGGTTGAACACCTACCTCCCACATGGGAGGTCCCAGTTCAGTTCCCGGTGCCTCCTGAAAAAACAAAAACAAACAACAAGCAAAACAAAAGAAAAAAACCAACTCAGGGGAGCTGATGTGGCTCAGTGGTTGAGCGTTGGTTTCCCAAATATGAGGTCCCAGTTTCAACCCCCAGCCCAGTACCTGAAAAAAAAAAAAGTCAGTCAGCCCCTTAAATAATTTTAAAGCTTTAGCCAGGTCTTTGTGTCACTAGCAGAGGTGGTTCTTACAAAATAATAAGTACATTACTGTAGATGTATATTTTGATCACTCTCTTGAGTACCATTACTTATTTTTTGGTATGTGTGCATCTGTATGCTTGTGTGAGCCTGTGTTGCACGATATAGACATCACCAACTGGACAGTCAGATGAATAATATATGTTGTAGCTGAGACTAGTTTGGAGATTCTAAAGGGCCCATTCCCACCTGGGTAGTGGTGGAGGTAGAGTGCCAAAAGGCAGTTCTGATCATCCCTGCAACCATCACTATAAGTGGAATACCTCAGGCCTGGTGGAGATGCCTGGGTGGGGAAGGAAAAACTCCTGTGGGTTAGGGTGGTGTTTTCTGGAAGGTGAGTGGAGGAGTTAGGAGAAAGAAGTGCTTTGTAGGTGTGTACAGACCTGAGTGCAAAGAAGTGGCATTAATGAGCCTGTCCCTGTGGTGTGTTTATTCCTCCGGTGGTTTATCATTAAACTATGGGGCAGTGGGGATGGGATATCACCTTTAGCCCACTCTTTAAGTATCTCTCTTTTCTGTGTTAGACTTCTCTTTAGACAACTTGTCAAGCATACAACGTAGGTTTATTAGCTTGCTACAGCAAAGTTGAATGTACCTAGAGGAAGCCTAGGAAGGGCTCAGCAAGGGTGGTTGGATGAAGCTTCTTATCGGGCAGGCCCGTGCTAGATAAGGAAGGCAGAGCTGCACACTGCCAGAAAGTAGGGAATCCATTGAGTGAGAATGAACAGGCCAGATCAGGAGGCCATCATCTCGCAGGAGGATTGCTGGTCATTTCTGCAGCTACCTTGTTTGTGTTTTATTAGGGAAAAAATGTTTATATTCTGTTGGTATTATTTATGTCTCCCTGGAAACTTTAATGTGCTAGGACCATCATGGCCTGACTGTGCCCAGAAGTGATGTTCACTTTCTTGTCTGCTCATTGTTTCTGCTCATTGTCTGTGTGTTTTTGCTCATTGTCTGTTTGTTTTTGCTCATTGTCTGTTTGTTTTCTTTAGGAGGCACCAGGAACTGAAGCCGGGACCTATCATGTGGGAAGCGGGTGTTCAACTGCTTGAGCCACATCTGCTCCCCAATATTCCACTTTCTTAAACTCACGCCATCAGTTGAGTCAAAGGCTGGGTAGCATTGGGTTGTATGGGGATGTGTTGAAAAACATGTGGCACTTAACCTGTTGTAGGGCTGAAATGGGTAACGGGGGCTTGAGGGGATGAGTGGGGCCTGAAATCCAACCTGCAGTCTGCTAGTGGAGCCGTGAGCCCTAGGATGAGAGCCCAGGGGAAGAAGCAGCTCTTTCTAGTTTGCCTTCCCAGAATGGGTGTCTTTCTACTGATTCAGGCACAGGTGCCATCGAGGGAAGTGTCACCTGCTCTGCACTCAGTCCCCACTGCAGGGACAGGCTGCGCTGTCCACGCAGAGGGGAGCAGAGAAGAGAAAGGCAGCCATACCAGGAGGGCACATTTCAGGTGGGAAACTCAGAGTAAACTAGCAAACACAGGTCCATGATCCCTTCTCTGAGGGGAAGGGACATGTGTCTCTAATGGATAGCTTTCAGTTTTTGGAAAGGTGATGGGGACACATTCCATGCACAAAACACCCAAATCAGACACATTAACATTTTATTGCACCAAAGCATACGAATATTCACACTGAGGTAAGTAAAGAATACAACCAATTTTAGGTCAGGTTGTGCTGTGAAATGAATTCGCCTCAAACTCAGGTGACAACTTGACTTTGACAGTGATCTGAATTTCAGAATTGACAATCAGAAGTGTGTACCTTTGTCGGTGGAGGGAGCTCTTCAAAGGCAGGTGGAAGGTGATACTTCTATCACCTCGCCAAGACAAGGTTGACCAGATGTAGGGGCTATCTACAGAGCAAAGATGGCGCGTTTGTCAGAACTTACTCTAAATGATTGGCTCGCCTGTGGCAGAGGTTCAATAGCTCACTACTTTAACAATCTTTATCTTATTATGAATTGTGTAGACAAGCCACCAAGCAATTCTCCTTCAATTCATCACAATGATTTTTTTATTTGTTCAGTTTTTTTCTTACATCTCTCCCAAAATCAAACATGCTCTGATTCTAAAAAGAAATCATGTTTGACACATGGCTCTTCTGGGAACAGGTTCCTCTTTCATGTAATATTTCAGAGCATTTATTAGCAATGGTTTTCCTTGATTCATGACAGTTAGATTTTAAAGTTTCCTCTATAGCCACACTATACTGAACATGTCCGATCTCTTCTGATTTTAAAGGTTTTTATTTATCATTTCAGATATTCATAACATAAAGAAATGTTCAGAAAGTATAGTTTTACATAGCCAGAATATTTTGTATTAGAATGAGGCAAATCCACGTTGGTTAGGAAAAGCTAAAATTCTATGTCCCTGGCCAGCAATTTTGCTTTATGAATGGAAAGTCTGGAAAAAAACTTGCTCTGGGCATGACAAGACAGAATAACTTTTCACAGCTGTTCTATTATTATAAATATTCATGTTTGGGGACATTTTGTTTATAAAATAATATTCTAATAATCTTATAAGTACAGGGGAAAACACACTAAGAAGTGTCAAAGCATAGCAAAGGGCAAATTTGAGTTTCTTAGTGTTTTAGCACCTTAGCTTATAAATTATTGCTACAGTGAAAACCTCTGCATGCATCTACCACTGTACTGGGTGACAATTAATATTATAAATGATGAGACTCTTGAATGAAGTTGTTAATCTGTCTTCAAAGTAATTAAAAATATGTCATAACCATGAAATCCAAAAGGTCTACACATGGGTGAGAATTCTTCAGAATATTAAGGAGGCTGACATTTATTAAGAATCTCCAACACCAGACCTTGTGCCCAACAATGTCAAGAGCATTTTCTCCTGAAGAGTCTTGGGAGGTTGGGATTAATTAGCCCAGGCTCTAGAGATGCAGATATTGGATGTAAATCTTTAGAGGTTTCTCTTCCTTAAAATGAGACTTTTCTTTCTTGCATCTGAAAAGGGCCTTCTTTCCATAATACATACTCAGATTAATTCCTGGACTGGGATTACTTTAGGTGGGGTGGGGTGTTCTGTCCTTGTCTGCCACCTGTCCCTTTTTTGCATCTGGTCCTGGAGGGATTAGAAAATTGGGACAGAAGGGGTAGGGGGTATGGCAGAAACTAGGGGAGACCTACCATCTGGCCATGTGAGTTTCAGTCTATCCAGATAGTGGCTTTTTTCTCCTTTCCTAACACTCAGCTCTTCACTCAAAGCAGCCGCTGGAAGGCATGAATGCATGCCCAAACCATTTTCTTATTGAGTTTAAGTTAAAGTAACTTATATTTTTTCTTATTACAAAAGTGATGCACAGGGAAGCAGATGTGGTTCAAGCAGGTGGACTCCCACCTCCCACATGGGAGATCCCAGGTTTGGTTCCCGGTACCTCCTAAAAGAAGACGAGCAAGACACAGAGCAGATGGGGTGTGTGTGGGGGGAGGGATAAATAAATAAATCTTTTTAAAAATTTGATATATGTTCATGCCAAAAACAGAATAGAAGCAGACAAGCAAGAAAAAAAAATCAGCTTTAATCCATAGAAATCTATTGATACGTGGTCATACTTTGGTCTTGCTTGTTCTTTTTCTCATATCTCACTCTTACTTTCCATACATATCCAGTGTATGCTATTGACCTGTTTACATAGAATGGTGGATGAGTTTCTTTCAAATCTGATTCCAAGCTCTACGCTATTAGAATTGATTGACACTGATCTCTTGACCACATCTAAGGAAGATAAGATCTCTTCTGGAACCCTTCTCCAACAAAATGTTGGTTTTCGTCATTGGAAAAGCAGCAGCTGCAGTTACAGCTGAGGAGTGGTGAAAAAGTAACCGTGAACAAGCCTGTGGACTCCTCCCAGGCTTTGTCTTTGTTTCTGGGCTGTGATGTGCCCTGTTGTACAAGGTAGACATTCTCATTTGTTGCCACTACTCGTGATTTGTGGAGACTTCAGTTCACTGGTCAGTTCACTGGTTATACTGAATGTCACAGCCAGTACCTGTCCTTAGAGCAGGTACTAAGCTATTTCTTAGGCAATTCTACTTCCTTTGCAGTTTTATTATTTTTTTTTAAGATTTATTTATCCCCCCCACCACCCGCCCCCTTGTTGTTTTGCACTCACTGTCTGTTCTTCTGTGTCTGCTTGTCTTCTCTTTTAGGAGGCACTGGGAACCGATCTTGGGACCTTCTGGAGTGGAAAAAGGCTGCTCAATCTCTTGCGCCACCCCAGCTCCCTGATTTACTGCATCTCCCATTGTCTCTCTTCTGTGTCCCTTTTTGTTGCGTCATCTTCTGAGCCAGCTTTCTGCGCAGGCCAGCCCTCTGTGTGGGCTGGTACTCCACGTGGGTTAGCTCTCCACTCAGGCCAGCTTGCCATGCTGGCCAGAATGCTTTTTGCTTTTCACCAGAAGGCCCCGGGAATCGAACCCTGGACCTCCTATATGGTAGATGGGAGCCCAATCACTTGAGCCACATCTGCTTCCTCTTTTGTAGTTGTTTTGGCAGCTGCTTATCTGTAATATCGCTGTGTGGGTAGAGCATTCACCACATGAGCTGAAAATGGACTTCTCCAAGAAATGTTGGTCCCAGGTTCGATTTCTGGTACCTCTTGGAGAAGGCGAGCTGGTGTAATGGGCAGGTGCGGTGAGCTGAGGCAACAAGATGTTGCAACAAAAGAGACACAAAGACAAAAGACAATGAGAGACACAACAAAGCAGGGAGGTCAGGTTGCTCAGGTGATTGAATGCCTCTTTTCCACATGGGAGGTCCCGGATTAGTTTCCCGGTGCCTCCTAAAGAGAAGACAAGAAGACACAGAGAGCACACAGCAAATGGACACAGCGACCAGAAACAATGGCGGGGTGGGGGGGCGGGGACGGATAAAAAAATAAAAAATAAATCTTAAAAAAAAATAAATAAATGTTGATAGGACTCTAGTCCAGAGAATTATTTAGGAATTCCATGTTCCTTGTGGTGATTTGAGCTGTATGTACCCCCAGAAAAACATGTTCTTAAACTTAATCCATCCCTGTGGGTGTGAACCCATTGGAAGTAGGACCTTTTGATGAGGTTATTTCAGTTAAGTTGTGTCACAACCCAATTAGGATAGGTCTTAATCCTATTCCTGTAATCTTTTTTTTTTTTTTTACCAGGAGGTCCCGGGGATCGAACCCTGGTCTCTCCATATGGTAGACGGATGCCGAACTTCTTGAGCCACATCCGTTTCCCTCCTGTAATCTTTATAAGCAGAATAAAACTCAAACAGAGAGAAAGTCACAAGAAGCTGAAATTCAGTGGAACTTGGAAAAGAATGGAGAGGCCAGGAGAGGCTGCCATGTGCACTGCCATGTGACAGAGAAGCCCAGGACCAAGGATTGCCAGCAGACATCCCCAGAACACCAGTCTTCAGGAAGAAAGCATTGCCTTGATGATGCCTTGATGACACCTTAATGATTTTCTCTTAGCCTTAAAACTGAGAGCTAATACATTCCTATTTTTTAAGCTGATGCATAGCATGGTATTTGCTTAAGGTGTCAAAGAAACTAAAATCATCCCCGTGTCAGGGATATCAAACAAACCTAGAAGACTGGTCTTTCCTCTGCTCCTTCCACATAGTCAAAGACTTCCTCTAGTGGCCACCAGGGTTTTCTTTCCAAATTTAAACAAGGGTACTTCTCTCTTGCTTAAACACCTTGAATACTTTCCTTTAATGCAGAGAGTGAGTCCAGATTCCTTAACATGCCATTCCAGGAACCTACTAGCTAACCCCACTCCACTTTTTTGGTGGTTTCTCACCATATTACCTTTACTCTAGCCTCACTGGAGCCTACCATACTGGAAACACCGTGTTGACTGAAATTGTTCATGCCATGAATTTGGCCTAGGACATTTTTTTCACTCTGCTTTTGAATTTGAAGACCTAGCCATGAAGAATTTATTTATTTTTTAAAAAAAATCAGTGTTTCTTAATGACCTTTTAAACTGATACTCAAATCACTCTCATTTGTAGCACTCATTTTTGTTTATTTTCTTCTCTTTAACTATTAAATAACCCTTTTGTGAGACAAATCATTATTTTCCAACAGTTATATACTAAACCAAGCAGTGTTTCAATGTCACTTTCATCAACTTCATGAAATCCTTCATTGTTTTTTCAAGATTTCATATTTTAACTTAACAATTGATGTGCATTATATTGACTTTGTCTCATGATGTCTGAGACCCCTGATAGTCAGTGAGTACTAGAGTTGAGTGGATGGGTTGCCTGCGAGTAAACAATGGTATTGAGACTGATTTTGAGTGTGGCCAAAAAGAAATAATTTTATGATATTAAAACTTTCCTTCATTTGTAACCTGCAGGGTTACCTAAAATTATACGTACTTAGATAAGACAGACACTCAGTGTTTCTTTCTGGTTGTTTATCTACTCAAATTGACTCAGACCTAAAGGAGTTAGAAAAGTCAGTTAGTCACCTCGAAACATCCTTATCCTTTCTGGTCGAAATGGTTCTACAGAATAGGCGTGGGTTAGATCTGTTATTCTTAAAACAAGGAGGACTGTGTGTAGCTTAGGCGAAACCTGCTGTTTCCACGCTAACCACTCAGGAGTAATTAAAGAAAGCCTCTCACTAGTTAGAAATAGGCTAAAGGAACGAGACGAGCTCAGGACCAAAAATATAAATTGGTATGAAAGCCTGTTTTCATGGTCTCCATGGCTAACTATCTTAGTCACCGCCATTGCAGTCCCACTTGTTCTCATTCTACTAGGATTCCTAGTAGGCACTATTTTCATTAACTGTCTCACTTCCTACATCCGAAAAAAAATACAGGCAGTGAAGTTAATGGTATTACGCATTCATTACGATCCCTTAGCCACTGATGCAGAGTCAATGGTTTGACTAATGCTATTACAGGAGTAGGGTATGAGAAGGAAGTAAAACAGTACCAGGAAATTCCCAGTAGGAAAATCCTCTAACAATTGCGGGTGGGGAAAAAACGCAGGTGCCCATCCGGGTCATGCTCAGAATCAACCACTCCCCCTCCCTGCTGGAACACTAACGGGGAACATCAGCTTCTGGAACTGTGCCTGCTTGCTTTGCTCCTAACTTTATGTAGAAATGTATATGTTTAACCCAATCCTGCATTTTGGCATGCGCGGGAAGGAGTGGCGCCTGCGAGAAAGGACTCTATAAAAACTGCCGTCTCTGGACGTTAGGCGCAACTCTCACTAGGGAGTGCACCCCAGCCAGTAATAAAGGTTCCATTAAATTTTCTCCTGGGAGTCGTTATTTGCATGAAGTGTTCCGCTTTACTTCCAAGGACAGGAAATCTAGTCACAGACACAGATGGTTGAGCAGAAGATAGAAACCAGTCAGTATAAGCCAGGAATGAACAGAAATCTGAGGAGCAGATGCAAGGAGGGAACGATTGCCATGTGACTGAAGGAGGATTGCCTGAACGCTACAAACTCTGGGAGAACGAGAGTCCTGCCAGCAGCGTGATGTTGGATCTCTGGCCTCCAAGACCACGATGCACCAATAAATACTGTTTAAGCCAACCAGTGTGTGGTATTTGTCATAGCAGCCCTGGCTAACTAAGACACAGCACAATTCCAAACATAATTCCAAACCACAGTCCTCATCAATGGAGTGAATTTCCTCAGCTCTCTTTGTCTCCAATTACCACGTCTCTTCATCCTATGTTTAAAACTCCTAGTTCTTGGGAAGCGGCTGTGGCTCAATCAGTGGGGCTCCCGTCTACCATATGGGAGGCTCCGGGTTCGGTTCCCGGGGCCTCCTGGTGAAGGCGGGCTCGCCCGCATGGCGTGGCTGGCTGACCCAACGAGCACAGGCGGCGGGGGGGGGGGGGGATAAATGGGTAAATAAATAAAATCTTTAAAAAAACAAAAACAAAAAAAACTCCTAGTTCTTTACCTCATAATGGGATATACTCTCATTTAGAGAGAATCCCAGAAACTTCCTTTATCACAAATACAGATGGTCAAGACAAGAAGAGGGAAACGGATGTGGCTCAAGAGGTTCGATCCCCGGTACCTCCCGGTAAAAAAAAAAAAAAAAAAAAAAAAAGACAAGAAGAAAAGTTTCCTGTTTTTCTAAATCAGGGATTCTCAGAATTGAATGAGCACCAGAAATCAAATATGGTACATTTCAGAAGCTAAAGACAAAGCACCATTGTTATCCCAATGGAGGACACAGGGTTTCTTATGGCATAGGGTGAGGGGTATCAGACAGAGGTCAGGATGGAGCCACAGGTTCTGATTTTTCATGAGAGTCACTGAAGAATTTCTCAGGCAATAAGGAAGTGGCAGAGTACACAACGGCCAGTTTCTCAGTTTAGATATACATATAATGTTAGTTTTGATAATTAGCATTTGTATATTGCTTTACTGTTTACAAAAAGTTTTTCAGGTATTACTTCACTTGATCCTCACAATGGTGTTAAAGAGTAGGTGCTATGATCCCTATTTGACAGATGAGAAAACTAAAACTCTGAAAGTTTTAAGTAACTTACTCAAGAACTGGCATTAGAGCCAAGCCTGGAACACAAACCGTGGTAAAGCTTGTTTGTTGTCTGCCACAAAGAGTTAAGGTAATGTTATCTCAATAAAGTTAGATCCCTTAAAGACAAGACTTATATCACTATATCCCATTTTAAAAATACTTGGACAACTGTATTTCAATATAATTGGTTTCCTTTACAATCCTGTGTATTCTAAATATTTAAAAGCATTATTTTGAGAATAAGCCTGTTTTCTTTACTAAATTGCCAAAGGGTTCGCAGTCCAGAGAATGTTAAGAGCCCTTGACTTTATTTTTATTTTTATTTCTTTTTTGTCCAATATATTAAGTGCATTATATATATTATGCTTGTTGGGTTGAACAGAATCAAGTAAGAGCAGAATTTTGGAAACTATGAAGGTGAAAAAAAATCTCAATATTGAAAGTGAAAAACTAACTTCTATGTCCTTAAATATTGAGTGGAGAAATGGATGTTTAGATTGTGTTACATGTTTTTATTCTAGTTCAAATGTCTATTTTCATTAATAGATAAGAAATGATTGAAATGCGTCATATAGCAAGTGTGAACTATGAAAATATCTTTGATAACTAACATCAAGGACACAGTGCTGAGGAATCACCTTCTCAAGATAAGACAATCAGAAAGTTTGCTGTTTGAAATATCAGTGAGGTTGGAACATCAACTCTTACCTAGAGGATCTGAGGCTGGTGGGTCACTTTGACATTGAGAAGCAACCTCCATTTCCACCCCAGGTACAGAATTTCACACAGAAGTTTTCAGGCACAACCTCCCACATCTTATCTTTGTAGTTTGCAAGGAAACACAACTCCAAGTCCACTTCTCAGCTGAGGCCGGATGCTGACTCTTTATCTTCAGCCCTGCTTTGAGTCTGACGAAACACGGCCTCATTTAGATTTTACCTAAACTTGCCCCTTCCCCAAACCCAGTCTCTTATTTTGCTGGGTGGGATACCCCAGAGTTCTCTGGTGTGCACTCTCCTTTGCTGAAGCATTAATAAGCCCAGCTTTGTCAGACTACTCTCTCACGTGGGCTTTATTACATGACAGTGAAAAAACAGAAAATTATTTTAAATGTGCTGAAATAGTCTTCCTCTCAATATTTACACCAAGGATAGTCTCCTATTACATTTACCCATGGCTCCATTTTTTATTGCCAAGAGAAAGGAAAAGGGAAATGTCAACTAGATCCTAAATACACATTAGCATGGATTCATTTATTAAATGAGTTGACCATCAATTTGGAAGGTAGAATCTAAAAGGATAAGATTCATTGATTTTATTTGTCAACCAAAGGGGTACTGAAGCAAAACACCAGAAATCGGTTGGCTTTTATAAAGGGTATTTATTTGTGGTAGAACCTTACAGTCACAAGGCCATAAAGAGAAAGTTACTTCCCTCACCAAAGTCTGTTGCCATGTGTTGGAGCAAGATGGCTGCTGGTGAGGGTTCAGCCTTCCTCTTCCTCCTAAGGCTCCGTGGTCCCAACTTCTTCCAGTCTCAGCTATAGGCTAGCATAAGGCTCATTTCTCTCCCTGGGGCTCATTTCTTTCCAGACTTTCAGCTCTGGTCTCTTCAGCTCAAACTATCAGGCAAGCAGCTCAGCTCCCTCACTGGGCCTCCAGCATCCAAAACTAAACTCTCTGTGCTCTCCTTTTCTGTGTATTTACTTCCCTGTCTTTGATTGAGCAGCTGTTTTTATGTCCCACAAAGGGGGGAGTG
Organism: Tolypeutes matacus; assembly: GCA_026826555.1. Taxonomy (NCBI): domain Eukaryota; kingdom Metazoa; phylum Chordata; class Mammalia; order Cingulata; family Chlamyphoridae; genus Tolypeutes; species Tolypeutes matacus. Next base: position 977,443 of record JAKSZT010053762.1, on the reverse strand, counting down.
GGGATGGGGACTCAAACTGAGTCGCCCTAGTGATGTGGTCAAACAAAAGCCCTAATCTTGATTTAATAAAGTAAAACTGAAATCTCTGAATTTAATACAATCTAATGCACTCAGAGGAACAGACCAATTTACAAACACAATTCAATATCTATTTTTGGAATTCATAAGCAATGCCAAACTGCCACACTGATCATAAAAATGAGGAAGAGAGAGAGAGAGAGAGAGACAAGCTGCCACTGTAGTCAGAATGAGGGAAGGTGAGTTGGGAGAAGCATGGAAATGGGGTTGAATCTATTTATCCTGAATCTCCCACACTTCACTCTTTTTATCAACAATTTTGTGTCTTTGCCCTTTTAAGATCTGTACATTGACAACCCCTTCTCTGTTCATTGTCATCATTAGGAAATATCTACATCTCTAGCCTACAGTCTAATTTAAGTTTATCCTACTTGAACAGTGAGCAAAAATAATCCCCTTGAAATGGGAGGGGGAAAATGTACAAAATGATAAGTGAAGAGTCTGTGGAAGAAAGAATCTGAAAGAAGCAGATTATGGCTGGATGGAGCCTTGAGAAGAAAGAAGAGAAGTGCAATGAGAGGGGGACCCAGGGGCCAGACTAGGAGTGGCTCTGAGGATGGTTAAGAGGTCTATGCTTAAGATCAAAGGGCTAAAGCCCACAGAGGGCTTTAACTGGAGTTGTGAAATGAACGGATTTTTACTATAAATAAAATATTGGATGCATTGGCATAAATACAGACATACAGATCAATGGAATTGATTTGAGACTCCAGAAATTATTTCATTTATCTATGGTCAATTGACTTTGTTCAAGGATGCCAAGACCATTCAATGGAGAAAGAGCAGCATCTCCAACAAATGGTGTTGGGACAACTGGGCATCCACACACAAAAGAATGCAGTTGGATCTCTAATGCACATCATATACAAAAATTAACTAAAAATGCATAAAAAACTTTAAATGTAATAGCCAAACCTATACAACTCAGAAGAAAATATAGAAGTAAATCTTCATGTTGTTGGGTTAGCCACAGCGGGAGCAGACAGAAGCTGGAAGCCAGTGGAACCTGGAAGAGAAGGGTGATGCCAGGAGAGGCCACCATTGCATTGCCATGTGACAGTGGAGCCAAGGACCAAGGATTGCCAGCATCCAGCTCCACAACACCAGTCTTCAGGAAGAAAGCATCATCACTTTGATGATGCCTGGATTTGGACTTCTTCTAGTCTCAAAACCATGAGCCAGTAAATTCCCATTGCTTAAGCCAATCCATTGCATGGTATTTGCTTTAGCAATCCAAACAGATTGGAATAACTATTTCTCTAAAGATGATATACAAAAGGCCAATAAGCACATGAAACATCATTGGTCAACATCATTGGGTCATTATGGAAATGTAATCAAAAGCACAATGAGATACCATTTCTCATGCACTAGAAGGCTAGAATAAAAAAAAAAGGAGAATAGTACTGGTGAGAATGTAGAGAAATCAGAACCCCCATACATTGCAAGTAGGAAGGTAAAATGATGTGACCATTTTGGAAAACCTTCTAGTAGTGCCTCAAAAGTTAAACATAGAGTGTATTAGTCAGGGTTCTCTAGGGAAGCAGAATCAACAGGAGATATCTATCAATAATACGAGATTTTATAAGAGCCTCTCATGTGACCGTGGGGATGCACAAGTCCAGCTTCTGCAGGCAGGCTGCAAACCAGGGATTCTGGTGAAAGTCCAATGGAGGTCCTTGATGAGTTTCCAGGAGACATTGGCTGTCCAAAGATGAGCTGGGAAATTCTCTCTGAATGTTGAAATCACTTCCCCTTTTTAGCATTCAGCTGATTGGATAAAAGCATCACCCACTGCTGATGGCAATCTTCCTGATTGATGCAGATGTAATCAGCCATCCACACAGTAAACTCCTGGTCACCAAAGTCCATAAATGTTCTTGTATTACAATTAGCCCAGTGCTTGCTTGATCAAACACCTGGACACAATTACCTGGCTGAGTTGACACATTAGCCTAACCATCACACGGAGTTACCATATTACCCAGTAATTCCACTCCTTGGTATATACCCAAGAAAAATGAAAGCATATGTCCACACAAAACTTGTCTGTCTATAGAGGTTCAGAGCACCATTATTCATAATAGCCAAAAGAGTAGAAACAAACCAAATGTCTATTAACTGAGGAATGGATAAACAAAATGTGATATTAGCCATACAGTGGAATATTATTTGTCAATACAAAGGAATAAAGTACTTAGTCATACTACAACATGGATGAACTTTGAAAACATCAAACTGCATGAAAGAAACTAGTCACAGAAGACCACATATTTATATGAAATATCCATAATAAGCAAATCTGTAGAGAGAGAAAGTTGACTGGTAGTTGCCCAGGGCTGGGGGGATTGGAGTGAAATAGAAAGTGAGTGCAAATGGATATTTTTCTTTTTCAGGATACTAAAATGTTCTAAACTTAAAATGTGGTAATGATTGCAGAACCCTGCCAATGTACCAAAACAAACAAACAAACAAAAAAACCCACACACATAAAGAATTGTATACTTTAAATGGATATGGTATGTGAATTATAAAACAATAAAGCTGTTATCAAAAAAAGATTGGATATAAAGAAAGCAAAAGTTGAAGCAGGTTGGGGTGGTGGATATGTTCATTATCCTAATTGTGATGATGTACAATTTATTATATGTCTCAGTATAGTTGTTCAAAAAATAAAGCAGGGAGAATATCATGGAGACTGTTGCAGCCTTGCAATTAAGAGCTCCTGATGGAGTGATGGAGGGATGTAGAGAGATTCAAGAGGTCTGTAGGAAGTAGAATGGAGCAGGCCTTGTGACTGATTGCTTGTAGGAGGGCAGGAGCAGGGAGCCCAGTTTGACTTCAGTTATTAACTTGGGCATAAAAAACTGAAAAACATGGAGACCAGGGAAGCTTCTTTATGGTTTCTTCCTACTTATGGATCTGGCTTTAGGAGAGAAAGGCACAGAGGAGAAGTACTGGCAATGTAGATGGGCTGAAAAGTGAGGTAGGGTTTCTCCCCTGGCCTGGTGGGAAGAAGGGAGAAAGCCTTCAAATGAGACTTTGTTTTTTTGTTCAGTAAAGTAGGTCTTCCCCACGAACTTCCACCTATTTCTCTTCGGGTAGAACAGTCACATGACCTTCTATGGAAATGGAATAGTTTGCTTTTCCGTCTCTGTAGTGGAGGAAGGGGAGGGAAGTGGGCATTGAATGAACTGAGGAATGGTATCTGCTACATCAGGAACACAGATTTTATGTGCTAGCTCCTGATTTTCAAAGTAGTTCAACCATCTATGGGTCAAATCCATCCAGTGGGCTGCAAGTTCAAAATCTCTCATGTGAACTTACTGTGGAAGAGGGGGAGAAAGTAGGAGAACATGTGGGGGTGGAGTGGGATCAAAGGAGCAGCTGATGGCTCCCCATACTCAATTAGGCTGGTTCATGGGTTTGCTGAGGAACAGTTGTCAAGTTCATGGTTTCTTGAATAGTGTCCTCTCATGGAAACACACAAAAACCCCGAAGATTCCTCTTTTCCAGTTAAAGAACAAAACCTGGCTTTGAAGTCCATGGTCTTTCCACTCAGCCACACCATCAGCTAAGGATTATAATCTTGGAATTAATGAAAGAAATAAATGAGAAATAATCTCTTTAATGTCTGGCTTAATAGAGGACAGCTGGATTCTTATATCACTTCTGCTTTCAATCTGCTTTGATATATTCTTTGAGTTAAAGTATGTGAAGAAAATCTGGTTTCAGTCAGATACGTCATTGGAAAAGCCTTTCCAGATAATCGTGGATATTCTTCCTTTATCCTACACAAAAACCTGACAAGTGGTAGTTTCTGAAAGGTTAGTTGCAATGTGGAATCTGAACCAGATCAACTAACTTTACATTAAAATCCACAGGGTTGTCTTGTACTTTGAATGAATCTTTTACCCATGCATTTTGTAACATCACACTTTGGTCTTTTGGCAAATATGGGTTCACTTGTAACCAATCACAAATTAACAAATATGTCTAGGCCCACTAAATTGTACTTTAGGTACCTAATAATCCTCTGATATATTGCAATATAGCCTTGATGTATGTTAAACTTTTAAACTAGTCAGAAACCAATGTCTGTTACTCACTGACCTGTAACCCAGATGTTTTGTTTCTTTGATGTGAATGCTGTGTTTTGTAAACTGCATAATCTTCACCTTGTAATTGAGCAGTAACAAAACAACTTGTAACTAGCTCCTTTGTATCCCTTTATCTTATTTTGCAACCCTGAAGCCTGATATTCCCTTATGTAGTCCTCAGTGTTTGTTAATGGAATAACATGTGTCAGCCCAGAGCTGATCACGCCAGTTCTAATCAGAGTTAGCCCATCTGACATGCACAATTGCCTAGAGCTTAAGCTTCAAGTGAACTAAGCATGCAGTCAATCTGTGCATACTCAGAGATTAGACTGTCTGTAATCCGTAATCTCAAGCCATGCATTTATCATGCTCAAAATGTCACTTTCTAGCCACACAACGTGCGTCAGCATGATGCCCAGCGGTCATGTTGCCCACTACCCAGCTATCTTCCCCTCAGCCATCACAACCGCACCTCCCTTTTTATTCAATCCCATAAAAGCCCTAAGTACTTCCAGCTGGGCAAGACAGATTTGAGGACTGCCCCCTGTCTGTGCAGGGCTAGCCTTTGCTGAATAAACGCTTTCTTTTCTCAAAATCTTGATGTCGCTTACTTGACTCCTTGGTGTGCATCGGGCAGGACTCACGTTTGAGCTACTAATACACTGAGTTAAGCAGATCTCCCCAAAGTTGGCACATGTCCTTATGCTACATGAGGTTAAAAATCACTTTCCGTAATAACACCACCAATCACATTAGAAAAGTCTTTAAGTATTGGGAAGCTGCCAACCTCATGGTGGTAGATACAAGTTTTTCAAAATTTACTTGAAAGCTTGAGTTTTATCATTGGCAAGAAATACTATCAGTGTTTTTTTCATTGAAGTGGCAAGCTCACTCTGTTGGTTCTTAAGAAAATGTCTTTCAATGGGAAAAAATATTTGGAAATCACATATCTGATAAAGGTTTAATATCCAGGATATATAAAGAGATGTTACAACTCAACAATAAAAAGACAAATGACCCAATTAAAAAATGGGCAAAAGACTTGAATAGACGTTTCTCCAAAGAAAAAATACAAATGGCGAAAAACAGGTGAAGAAATGCTCAACATCACTCATGATTAGGAAAATGCAAATCAAAACTACAATGAGATATCATTTCACACCTATCAGAATGGCCAGTATTAAAAAGACAGAGAACTACAAGTGTTGAAGAGAATGTGGGGAGATAGGAACACTTCTTCACTGTTGGTGGGAATGCAGAATGGCACAACCATTATGGAAGACTGTGTGACAGTTCCTAAAGAAGTTGAATATAGATTTGCCACGTGACCCGGGAATACCACTACTGGGTATATATCCAGAAGAACTGAGAGCAGTGACATGAACAGACATCTGCACACTGATGTTCATAGCAACATTATTCACCATTGCCAAAAGTTGGAAACAACCCAGGTGTCCATCAACAGATGAATGGATAAAAACAAACTATGGTCTATTCACACTATGGAATATTATGCAGCTGTAAGAAGACATGAAGTCGTAAAGCATATGACAACATGGATGAAACTGGAGGACATTGTGTTGAGCGAAGCCAGCCAGACACAAAAGGACAAATACTATATGAATGTGTTACTATGAACCAAATATATTGTGTAACATACTGTTTGATTAAAAAGATTAAATCACACAATCGCACATCAAAAAAACCCCACAAAACGGAATGAAAGCTTTTGTCTGTTAATCAGCATCCATTAGAGAACTTGTCTTCCCTAATTAAAAAAAATAAAATAAAATGCTTATACTTAAAAAAAAAAAAGCAAAAGAAAGAACTTGTGTCTAAAGACAGAATGAGGACAAGTTCTGGTAGCGCTTGTTACCCTTCCCCCCACACCCGCCCTGAGCTACACTGTTGTCTGGGGCTGCAGTGGAGACTGGGAGGGGGCTTCTGGGCCAGGAGCATGTGGCACTGCTGGGGGTGTGCTACTGTGGCTTCCACCAGAAACCTTCCCTGCGTGACGTTGGGTTTTGAGGGTTTCCCGGTGATGGAGTGCCTCCCCCGGCAGGCATCTACCCTGGCTTTGCACTAAAAAAAAAAAAAAAAAAGTCTTCCAAATACTCAGGTATATCCATAGTTTGTCGTTCAGTTGTTCTTTCAACGAGAAGTGGCATTCCATGAAAGAAGTGGCTAGTTCAGTTCACAACGCAAACAATCACACAAGTGCTTGTTTCCTCAAGACAATTATCATACTTGGATTTATAACAGAAGTGCTTCGTGCTTGCTTCCCATTTCATCATCCAGGGTGTTGAAGAGGCATGTACTCAAAGACTGATATTTAATAAATTATAGTTTTTACTAGTTTATTGAGGTTATTTTTAAGTGACACTGGCATTCTTTATTTTCTGCAAGTGTGGGGCAGTGCAGAATGCATTGGCCACTATTACACTTTGCAGTTTTGATTTGTGCTGAGTCACCAGCAGTTTCACTAAAACACATTGCTTTTGCTCCATCAGTGCAAATGTCAACATGGTGTAGAAGACAAATAATGTCTGTTAAGTAAAATAAAATGGCTGCCTGCATTGGGTGTTGCCAGGAGAAGGTAACTTTTAGAGAAGGGCTTTTCCAGAGGACAAAACAACTGACCTACAGGGGTTTTCTAAGAAAATGGAACACACCCTATAAGGCTGCTCATAAGCAACACCTGGTGATAAAACTATTTTTGGTCCAATGTTGACAGTTTATCAGGATGGACAGGCATACCTTAGTTTCCTAGGCTGCTCAAGCAAATCCCATGAAATTGTTCAGCTTAAACAATGGGAATTTATTTGCTCATGCTTTTAAGGCTGGGAAAATGTCCCAATCAAGGCATTAAAAAGATAATGCTTTATCCCTGAAGTCTGTGGCATTCTGGGGCTGGCTGCTGGTGATCCTTGGTTCCTCTGTCACATGGCAAAGCACAAGGTGGCATCTCTTGGTCTCTTCCTTCTCTTCAAGATTCTGTTTCATCTTCTAGCTACCTGTGGCTTTTTCTTTCTTGCTCTGAATTTCATTCTCTTTTATAAGTAATAGGATTAAGACTCATTCTAAGCAGCAAGGGGGGGCGCATAAATAAATTAAAAAAAAAAACCCCAACTCATCCTGATTGAGATGGGTCACACGTTAACTGAAGTAGCCTCAATCAAAAGTCCCACTTAAAATGATTTCACACCCACAGGAATGAATTAAATTTAAGACCCTGTTACAGCTTCACACCACTAAACATTAATCGATGTATATCTGCTCTCCACTTTGTAAGATGCCCCCTAAGTAAAATGGAAACTTAATATCAGCCAATCAGATATTTCCTCACTTGCTCCCATGTTTGCCCTGTATGAGCGTCCTGCTCCACTCCCTTGGTGCGGCTCCATTTTACTTTCTGAATGGGATGCTGCCCAATTCATGAATTGCTCAATAAAGCTAAATTGCATGAAAAATTTTTCTTTTGTCTGTTTTGGTGATGAGGGTGAGACCTGAAGGTGACTGCTGATTACTTCAGAGAATAAGGCGCCATAGAACCCTTTGAGTTCTCTGCCCTCCCTGCAATCTCCAAGGGTTGTGCGTGATGTCAGATTTGAGCTCCACTCTCTTTGTGTTGAGCTCCCTGATCTCACTAGCTTTTGGTCCAAAGGTGAAAGGATCAATCTTCTTGAAGAGAAGGCTCAAATTGTGAGCTGGAGTCCCTAGTGTTTTGGTGTAGTTCAGTTTCAGTTTTGCTACTGCTGGTTTCTTTGTCCTGTACACAAGGTAAGAAGTGAAATGATAAGATGGGATTCTCAAACTCTAAAAACTTTGATTCTCCTCCTTCTGGAACCTTGGCATATTAGACGTTCAAAAATTATGGGGCCAGAAGCTGTGCCTATCTAATGAAACATTCTCTCCAAAGACCACCTAGAATCATAATGGATATTATGGGGACATTCCAATCATACAAACTTACTCATATCAGTGGTGCAATTGAGAAAAAGGGCTCCTAAATTAAACAGGTCAAATGGGATGCCTATTTTAATTGATACTCAGAGTCTACTAAGATATTGTAAGACTCCAAAAACAGTTTATAAAACCTAAATGGATATAGAAAGTTGTAGAAGTTGTGGAAAAGGAATTTTATTTGTTGCACTCAAAGTTGGCTAAGATTTGATAGCTTTATACAATTTTTAAGTGTTTTCTTATCAGACAATAGCTTCATGTAAAACTAGAACTTGTTTTTCTTTTTGGCAGTTTTCTTGGATTATTGGTCTGCTCTTAGTGAAAGGTTGTAACAAGTTTTTCTTAGCCATCTGAGTGATCTGCCTAGAAGGTAAAGATTTTGTATTTTATCAGAATAATCTCCTTTATATTGACCCTGTCATCCTGAGGCAGGTTAGCCCGGGAAACAGAAGAAGACGAGTCACAACACGGCTGACAGACAACATGGCCGACAGACAACACAGACAACATGGTTGCAAAACCCTGCTGAGACCTTGAGTTTAACCTTAAGATCCCAGTTTCTCTTTCTAGGACCTCCCCTTGGCCCACACCTTTGGTGGGGTAACTAATAACAGCTGGAGCCCCTCCCCTTAGCATTAGCAGAAGGAGGAATAATTAATAGTTAAAAGGTGACCTCACATGCCAAAGCCCATTCTCTCTGCCTAGAGGAGCCTGCACCAAATCTCGGCATGTATTTCTATCCTTCTCTCCCATTTCTCAGCAAGCTCTGTTCTTTCCCTCCATTTCCCAATACATTCTTTTTACTAGCCTAACTAACTAAACTGGCATGTTCTTAAATTATTTTATGCAACATAACCAAAAACCTAGAGGAATCCAACACTTTCCCAGCTTCAGTCCTTTATTGTTTAAGAGAACAAGTCTCACTTTGGAAAGAACTAAGTATTTTTTGCAATCACGTAAACTCTTATTTACTTTTAAAATCTCTTATTGTCATACTAGTTAAAATAGAGAACCAAATATTGTTTTCCAGTGACCCATGATCCTATTTAACAAAATGTTCAAACTTGACAACTTTTGACATGTTTCTTTCCCCAAACCAAACTAAATGAGGTGTTGATATCAAAATCTCTTTGGGATTTTCTAGAAGGCCACTGGAAAATCACAAAAGATTTGTTCTTTCATCTGGTAAAAAGAGAGGTGCTAGATAAATGTTAATTGGATATACTGTGAATTGCATAGGAAGTGTGGTCAAAAGTAAAAAGGATTTTCTAAACTTCATTGGTTAAACTTGTATGGGTAAAATATTATTAATATAATAAACATTTTAGACATTTTATAAAGTTCCTAGAGAATTTTCAATGTTCTCCCTGTCCATGAGATGTTCTAGTACTGGTCTGCCTGATATTAGACAACAGTAATATTATTGGTCAGAAGTTCAGGTATTCTAAAAATAATGTTCAGTGACCTCTTATCAGATCATTCATTCTGTAGAACAACAATAAGTTAACCATGGCCGTTTAAGGTTTTTTGTCATCTACAGACAATTTTTATTCTGATGGTTTCCTGAAAACACTTGTAATCAGCTATAGGCCAGGTACTCTGTCTTCAACAAAAAGGACTGTCTCCAAGACTTATGGAAAGGACCACGTCAGGGACTCTGGGGCACTGGCTCCTACTGACATTGCTTAAATAAACTAGAAATTTGCACTGTGCTGAGACAAGATTCCAGAATTCTAGTCAAGAAGATGATGGGTTCATGAGATTGCTAGCACAAGAGGGAGTTGAATGAGGACTAATTACCTAGGTCTGAATAAGCTGTTAAGAATGAGTATAGGGAGTGGTTGTAGCTCATCCACTTGGGCACCCGCCTCCCACATAGGAAGTCCTGGGTTTGGTTCCCAGTGCCTCCTAAAAAAGACAAACAAACAATGGGCCGACAATGAGCAGACAACAAGCAAAAACAATGAGCAGACAAAAAGCAAGACAACAAGCAGACAACAAGTAGACAGCAAGCAAAAATAAAACAAGCAGGGAGTGGATGTGGCTCTAGCAGTTGGACACCCGCCTCCCACATGGGAGGTCCTGGGTTTGGTTCCCAGTGCCTCCTAAAGAAGAAACAAGCAGACAACAAGCAAAAACAATGAGCAAACAGATGAGGGAGCCATTGGGGGTGGGGGATGAGTATAGTTTTGTTTGGCTTATTCCTGATATTTTTTTTTTTTTTTCCTGATGTTTTTTAATGTTCTGTTTTCTAGATACAAGGAATCTCTTACTCTTTTCCCTTAAGCTGTCTATAGTTCATAAAATATTCATTTTTTTCTCCCTGCCTGATCCCTCCAGAATTTGAAAACTCTTATTGAATATTCTTATTTTATGGCAAAACAATGATTTGCTTATGTTCAATCAGACACCTTGTTAACACGTCATAGTAATATTATGGAAAGAATTTTGACCTCAGGCACACCTCTGAAATGGTCTCAGGTACCCCTGGATGTTCACAGGCCACTCTTTGGGACCCACAGTTCTATGCGTTTACAAGTATGCACTCCACATACACACATGTATTTCCACAAATGTTAATATTTTATACAAACTGCTCTGCATGTTGCACCTTGCTTTTTAATTTTGTGTAAATGTTTTTATTATGAAAATGTAAAAATTATATAATGTATACCCACATTCCCACCAGCCAGCATAAGAAATAAACATTACAAACAGAGCTGATTTTCTGTTTATTTCCTCTGAGCACATTTGACCTCAGAGTCAACCACTATCTGTATGTTTTTTTTTTGTTCAAGATTTATTTATTTATCCCCCCCCCATCGTTGTCTGCTCTCTGTGTCCATTTATTGTGTGTTCTTCTGTGTCTACTTGTCTTCCCTTTAGGCAGTACCAGCAACCTATCCTGGGACCTTCCGGAGTGGGAGAGAGGTGCTCAATCTCTTGTGCCACCACAGCTCCCTGGTCTGCTGTGTCTCTTATTGTCTCTCCTCTGTTATCTTTTTGTTGCATCATCTTACTGTGCCAGCTCTCCACTCAGGCCAGCACTCCACTTGGGCCAGCTCACCATGCATTTCAGCTTGCATTTACTAAGAGATCCCGGTAATCGAACCCTGACCTCCTATATGGTAGATGGGAGCCCAATGGCTTGAGACTCATCTCATTCCCTGAATTTGCTTTTGCATTTCCAAACATTTAAAAAATGCTTTTAGCACACATTCACATATCTCTAAATGTTACATAATATTGTTTTGTATGTGTTTAGGCTTTATATAAATGATATTCTCTATCTCTCTTGATATATATATGTATATAGGGGCTTTTTGTGGGGTAAACTTTGAGATTCTATATTGAAAATATCTCCTCTGTTCATATTCACTGCCTTATAGAATGGCATTATATAAACATATAAAGTTTATGTACTTTCTGGTTGTTGGATGTTTAGATTATTCCTAAGTTTCAGCCCTTGAAAATAATGCAATGGGGAGTGACTGCCTAATGGATATGGGGTTTCTTTTGGGGTGATGAAAATATTTTGGAACTAGATGGTGGTGATGGTTGCACAACATTGTGAATATACTAAATACCACTGAATTGTACATTTTGAAATAGTTAAAATGGTAAAATTGATGTTGTATTTTACTACAATTAAAAAAAATGCATCTCTGAATAGTCTGTACAGCATCTCTTATGCCCTTATGCAAGTTTCTCTAAGGGATTCTTAATTTAAAAACTGGTTCTAGGGATATTGATGTGGCTCAAGTGATTGGACTTCCATCTACCGTATAGAAGGTCCAGGGTTCGATTCCTGAGGCCTCCTAGTGAAAGGGAAGCTGGCCCGTGGGGCAAGCTGGCCCACACAGAGTACTGGCCCACACAGAGTGCTGGTGCAGCAAGATGATGCAACAAAAAGAGACACAGAGGACACACAGTAAGACATGCAGCAGACCAGATAGCTGAGGTGGCATAAGAGATTGAGTACCTCTCTCCCACTCCGGAAGGTCCCAGGATCAGTTTCTGGTGCTGCCTAAAGAGAAGACAAGCAGACACAGAACAGCACACAGAGTGCAAAATAACTAGGAGGGTGGGGAGAAATAAATAAATCTTAAAAAAAAAAACAAAAAACTCTTTCTAGAGGGAGCTAATGTAGTTCAGTGGTTGAGCACCTGCTTCCCGTGTATGAGGTCCTGGGTTCAATCCCTGGTACCTCCTAAAAAACAAGAACAACAACAGAACAATAACAGCAAAAAACCAGTCTAAAACAGTATGAGGTTTACATATATTTATATATATTATATTACATATATATATCATGGCTTTATTAAAACATGTGGTTATAATTAGGGATGAAGTCATGTGGGGAATTTGCTTCCTCCATTTCAATTTTCCTTTTTACAACCATCATGTATTTTAGAAACAAAATCATGACACTTCCATTTAAAAAATAAGTTCATATGATTAGCTTAATTTGGAAAAGAAATGATGACATCTTTTGGCATATCTTAATAGGCTATAGTTGCATAAGAATATGTCCAGAAAGGCACTAAAGAAAGAGACACACTAGATAAGGAGTAGTGATTTATTGTCTTTGAAAAAGTCGAAAAAGAGGGAAGACTGTTTTAAAAGATACTATTGCAAAAAGAGTACACTTAAATCACTCATAGGCACACTGTACTTTTCTTTTTATAAACAACTCTCACATAATTTGCCTTATTTCGTTTTCCTCAATAACTAAGTAGCCATTTTATAGGTAAGGACAAAAAGTTGCGTGACCTTCTGTATCAGCTCAAATTCATTTGATGGCACATGACCAAATCATGTTCATCAGAAGACCAGATCCAATTTGCTTAAGCTTGCAGGGGAAGACTGGTCTCATGATATGAAAAGGTCTTGGGGTATGTTTGACTCTCCCCTGTATTGGGCCCCCATGTAGCATGAGCAAAATAAAATGTACTTGTAACCTAGCAAGCACCTTAGAATAGGTATAGGGTTTCTATAGAAAAGCACATAGCTCTGTCTAGTTTAATATTAACCAGACCTTTTACTTCTCCTTCTTTGTAAAGAAAATGTGTGCATATCCTTGTAATGCTTCACTCCATTCTTTGAGGTTCTCTATTCTTTTCACCTGGAGACTTAGAAGCACCAGGCACAATATGTATCTTAATGTTAACCAGAGCAGAACACTAGAAAAACTCTCCAACCCCTTCCCAGGCATGTTGAGTTTTCTTTGTTTCAAACTTATATAAAAGATTTGAGATTGATTAGATAAAGCCACTTGACCTTCCTAGCCCAGTTCCCTGGGTAGTTCTCTTCTGCCACGCCCAGCTGTGAGCCCCAGCCTGTGGAAGTTCAGCTCTCCACCTACAATTCTCAGTGATACTCTTCCACCATTTACCTCCTTGACTGGCTACCATATCCCCTGAGGTGTCTGCTTCCCAGTCAGGAAGGGAATTCCACAAGGGCAGAGATAGAATTTCATGCATCCTGGTCTCCTTGGTAACTCAGCTTGTATGTGAGTTTCCAAGGAGTTACCATAAAAGTTACCATAAGAACTGCTTAATGAATGTGTGACATGAAAATATATGAATGAATCCCATTAATCAGGGAAAGTACAGAAAATTCCAGGTGAATCTGACATTAGCTATCAAGGGAAATGTTAGGATTGCAAAATGTCAAAAATTCTATCTGATTTTTGTCTAAGTGAAATTATCTTGAAATATATGCAATCAATGTACTCAACATAAAAAGCTTCCTCAGAGACTGTGAGGACTCCACTTAAATAAAAATGAGCCCATGAAAAAGATAAAGCCCATTTGGATCAACCAGGATAATTACTGCTGTGATGAAATCAATGTAACAATAAGAATTGGAAAATTACAATAATGAAAACTAAGACAGATTTCATTGTCTTTCATTGTCTTTCATTGTTGCATGGGCCTAGGGAGTGGGGGTGGGGTAGGTAGGAACATGCAAAGATGTAATTTTCATAAAACCATAAAAATTAAAGTAGTTGTCACATGAAACGTTAAGAAAATGGGGAGGCTGTAAGGTTTGATCCAGTTGCTTCTAGCTCTGGGAACAACGCCAGCACATACAGTTTACCAAATGGATGAAGTAGCCAGAAAAACAGTAGAAGGGCTTTAAAACCACTGGGATGAGAGGAGGTGTCAAGGCCATAAAGATTCCAATGCACTTAATTTAGGGCCGGGTGGGGGTGGGGTGGGGGTGGGGTGGGGGGGCGGGATGAGATGCAGAAAAGGGACTGGCAGTATTTTTCTGTATCCCAATCTTCAGTCACTGAGAGAGAGGAGATTACTCTCCTTTAATTTACAATTAAGACAAATGGTTTGCCAAAAGGAAACCGGAGGCATTTGCTGAAAATATAAATATGAAAGAATTGAGAAAGAATAGGATGGGAAGCTGTTTGAGATAGAGTTTTCTTTTATATGCAATTAAATCTTGTGATCTCCTGACTGGAGATCTAGTGAGAGAGAATCCAGATATCGTATTCAGTCAGCTGAGAGAGTTGTGAGATTGTTGGACAAAGAGGAGTATAGGATAATCTATAGGATAAATTCTGGCAGGAGGCACACAGCCTGCAGCTTTAAAAGAAAGGATTCATAGGTTCCAGCCTAGATGTGACAGCTCAGCTCTGACTAGAGCCTTGAAAATGTACGCCCAAGGATTAATCAGAAAGGATAAAAAATATAGAAGCATTACTATTTTTCTGGAATGTTATAAAGTTTAAAAGAGAAGTGCATTTTAGAACTGAAAAAAACATTTATTTGAACAAGTATTCATCTTTATCCATAGACAAAAACACACGAATTAAAATGATAGAATTTTTCACCGACTTAATTAGCAAAGATTTTGAAAACCGTGAATCCCTGGTGCAAATGAGGGGGAGAGAAGCAGGTAAGCTGGCTTAGGGCCTAAGGGGTTGGAAATCAGCAGACTCCATGGAGAGTATTGTGATGGTAGACACAGAGGGCACAAAATGGGCACATGGAACCAATAATTCTGCCCTGCAATTCTATACTAAGGAAATAACTGGCTATAGGACAAGCCAAGTCATCTGATAGCAGATGACTCAAGATTGGTCAGCCATAGGCTGCAGCTGCTGCTTCACAGGGAGAGTTTTGTTTTTTTGGGGGCCTTCTGATCTGGGTATTATGTCAAGATCCTCCCTCCCTCCCTCCCTCCCTTGCTTCCTTCCTCTTTCTCTATTTTTCTTTCTTTCTTCTTCCTTCCTTCTTTCTGCTAGCATCAGTTTCTATTGCTTGCATCCAAAGAAACCTGATACGGCAGCATCTAAGTCCTGAAGGCCTCTGATTTGCTCCAAAACATAATATTTTCTCCTGGGGAGACAGATAAGGAATCAGAAAGGCCCAGACTCATCTACCACCCTTGCTCCCCACAGAGGTTTCTAAAAGCTTATAGTCAAAAGACTTGAGAACTCCAAAAGGGGCTGGGCTGCCAAAGAAAGGCCCCCCAAACGAAGAGAGTTTTGCTGTAGGTAGGACACAGCTGACGGCATAATTAGGATAACTCCGTTCAAACACTTTCATAACTGGAAAGGTGGCCAGGTGATGTGCACATCAAAAATGATCTCTTTGGAGGGTGAGAGTTTGTCTTCCTGGAGAGGATGGTGGGCCCAGCTTCTTTTCCTTGCTTAGCGGATGCAATTGTCCAGTAACCCCAAATAACTAAGCTATTCTAGGTCACAGATATGAACTCATGCAGTTTCCGATGTCAAGATAAGGAGATGTAGGATATTGAGAAGCAGGACTATTGCAGAAACTCAAGACTGCTTCTGTAGAAAGTGAGTTAGTATTATATGGGAGGAGTTAACTTACAGGACTCTTGACTTATCTGATGTAAAATCTTTTATCTTTTGGGAACCATCCTTGAAATGGATGCAGAGAGATCTGTTAGCAACCAACCTCTCCCGTTTATGGTTGTAGGATTTTCTATGCTACACTTCTAAGCATACTTCTTTTTGGTCACTCAAAAATAAAATTAGGGGAGCGGGTGTGGCTCAAGCAGTTGAACGCCTGCACCCCACATGGGAGAGCCTGGGTTCCATTCCCGGTGTCTCCAGAAACAAACAAAAAAACAAACAAGAAGCAAACAAATGAGAAACAAACAAACAAACAAACAACTCAGAGGAGCTGATGTGGCTCAGTGGTTGAGCGTCAGCTTCCCACATGTAAGGTCCAGGCTTCAATCCTCGGCCCCAGTACCTAAAAAGAAAAAACAAAATTAACACATAAAGTGAAATATATGGAAAATAAAATAAAAGTTTAAAGTGAAGAGAGGATAAAATGTTAAAAAGTAGTTGAAGGCTAAGAACTCCTCCAAGAAGCAGATGCCTAGACGAGGTTAGACATGCAAAATATTGATTAGGGGAAACACAAGTACAAGAAATGAGGAGGACACTATGAGAGGCTGAGAAAGCTGTGAGATTGTGATGCACATCTGACTCCAAGTGAAGGAGAGAAGGAAAGAAAGAAGGCTTGGTAGAAGCAATTTAGATTGTAGTGTGATTCTTAAGAAGCTTCCATAAGGCTGTCAGTGAGTCCCCAAGGAAAAATCACCCATCAGAGGAGTCCTGAGTCTTTCAGAAACAGGCCTGGCTTTAGCATTCCTTCTAAGCTCAGTCCTTGGCAGGGAGCAGCTTGTGGGAAGTATGGCCTGGGCGAAAATATGGTAATAGATGTTTTAGGCAGGGCTCTCTAGGGAAACAGAGGCAATAGGATATATCTATATCTGTATCTGTATCTGTATCATCTATCTATCTCTATCTCTGTTTAATTAAATATATATAGGAAATGGCCTTTTCCCTCGTTGCGCCCTAAGAGCAAGATGGGTCATCAGCAGCTCTACTGGAGCCATCCACGAAAATTCGGCCAGGGTTCCCACTCTTGCCGTGTCTGTTCAAATCGACATGGTCTAATCCGGAAATATGGTCTCAATATGTGCCGCCAGTGTTTCCGTCAGTATGCGAAGGATATAGGCTTCATCAAGTTGGACTAATCTTCCTTGAATGGAGTGTCCAGGACATCTACCAGACTAAAACAATGCTAGTTCTTTGTATATAAAATAAAACTAAAAAAAAAACTAAAAAAAAAAAAAAAAAAAAAATTAAATATATATAGGAAATGATCAGATACAAAGAATAAACACATGGAATTAAAACTAGGTTACTAGGAGATAGGATGAGGGCTGAGAAGGAGTATTGATGCTGAATATATGTAGAATTTTTAATTAGCTTGACTTCTGTAAAAGTGTGGAAATGGATAGAGCTGATGGTAACACATTATAATGAGTGTAATTAACACGGCTGGTTTATAAGTGGGATTGTGGCTGAAAGGGATAGTCTAGGGATGTAAATGTCAATTGAAAGAAAGCTCTAGGGAAATGGATGTGGCTCAAGAGGTTCGGCGTCTGTCTACCACATGGAGAGACCGGGGTTCGATCCCCGGTACCTCCCCGTAAAAAAAAAAAAAAAAAAGAAAGAACGCTCTAGAGTTGTCTAGGGACTGAATAACCTAGTGAACCTGGAGGTGGATGAGGATTGCGGTTAATAGTACAAATACAAAAATGTTCTTTGAGCTAGAACAAATGTACATCACTATTACAAAGTGGTAAGAAGATGGAGATGCCAGGGAAAAATACAATGAATGTAACTTATCGACTATAGTTAACAGAAATATTGTAATATTCTTGTATCAATGTCAAAAAAGGTACTATATTGGGAAACAGATGTGGCTCAAGAGATTGGGTTCCCATCTACCATATGGGAGGTCCAGGTTCGATTCCTGGGGCCTCCTGGTGAAAGCCAATCTGGCCCGCATGGCGAGCTGGCCCGAGCTAAGAGCTGGCCTGTGTGGAATGCTGGCCCACATGGTGTGCTGGCCCTCGCAGGAGTGCTGGCCCGCGTGGAGAGCTGGTGCAGCAAGATGACACAACAAAAAGAGACACAGAGGAAAGACAATAAGAGACACAGCAGACCAGGGAGCTGAGGTGCCACAAGAGATTGAGTGCCTCTCTCCCACTCCGGAAGGTCCCAGGATGGGTTCCCTGTGCTGCCTAAAGAGAAGACAAGCAGACACAGATGAACACACAGAGCAGACAGCGAGCACAAAAACAATTGGGGGTGGGGGGAATAAATAAATAAATCAATCTTAAAAAAAAAGGTGTATCAATGCTAAGGATCAAAGATGGGGGGAGTAGGGTTTTTTTTCTTGAGGACTAAGGAAAACATTAAAAAATTTACTGAAGTGATGACTGCACAACTCTGTGATGAAAGTGAGAGCCACTGAGGTTGGTTAGATTGCAAAGGCATGAAACTGTATAACACAGTGAACCATGTGGTGGAAGACAGACTGTGGTTAACAATACAAATATGAGAGTGTTCTTTCATGAACTATAAGAAATATGCAATACTAATATAATACATGGTATTCATAACAGGGGGGTATGGAAAAAATATACCAAATGTAAGCTATGGGCCACAGTAAGTGGTAATAGTCTGATGATGTTCTTTCATAATTTATAACAAATGTTCCAGAACAATGTAGGGTGTTGGTACAGGGGTGACGTATAGGAATTCTGCACATTAGGCATGATTGTTTTTCAAGCTCACAACTTCTCTAATAAAAGAATATATATTAAAATATCTATATCTATATCTGCACACACATATATATTCATATATATGTAGATATATTTTTATATAGTATGTAAATATTATGAGTTTTTGTTTTTTTTAAAATAGGAATTGGCTCATGCAAATGTGGGGATGGGCAAGTCCAAATTCCATAGGGCAGGCGACAAGCTGGGAACTCCTATGAAGGTTTTCAATGAATTCCCCAGAAGAAGTTCCTGGCTGAAGTAGAGATGGAAATTCTTGTGACTGCTGAAATAATTACTTCTTTTAAGACCTTCAACGGATTGGATGAGCCATCTCTCATTGCTGAAGGCAATCTCCTCAGTTGAAGTAGATGTAATAAACCACAGAAGCAATCAATTTACCGATAATATAAATCCACAGAATATTCTCATAGTAACAATCAGGGAAAACAACTGGACACCAAAACCTGGCTTTACAAAACAACTGGACACCAAAACCTGGCCAAGCTGACACATGAACTTAGCCATTACTTTCCAATCCTTGTCAACTAGACAGCCATACACATACTTAAACCATACTTAACCTCTAAATAAAACAATAACAGTCATATTTTTGTCTAACAATACTCAACTGTCCTGTGTACAACTGGAAATATACTAACTCTCCCCAGAATAGGGTGCAAGTCCTTGGGTTATATTTACTCTTAAATTTGATGTCCTATAACTTAAATCCTAAGACATGAAGCTTATGCCATATGATAAGGATATAATATAAGAAAGACAATATACATATTTGCTTTATGTATATATACAAATATACTCAACAAAAAAAGGAAGAAATATTCATAACCATTAGAGCCCTCATTTCTGTAACTGGTCACATGGTCATTGCTCATATTTATCACTAGCTTCTTCTACTACCCATTCCATATCCCCTTTACCCTCAGCAAGCACCTCAGGTGGTGGTGGTTCTTTGCACCATAGAGTGGATGCTGATTTAGAGCGTACACAGCCTCCTGGAGAACATTGCCCCAGCCCTGCAAGGTATTTTCACTCAGATATCACTGTAAATTGAGTCTTCAAAAGGCCATTCCAACTGCTTCAGGATGATGAGAACATGGGAAGACTAGTGAATTCCATGATTATGTGCCAATTCTCACACTTCATTTTCCATGAAGTGGGTTCCTTGATCAGAAGCAATTCTGTGTGGAATAACATGATGGTGGAGGAGGCATTCTGTAAATCTATGGATGGTACTTTTGGCAGAAGCATTGTGTATAAGGAAGGCAAACCCTTATCTGGATTTTATGTTTATCCAGTTAGAACAAATCACTGCTCCTTCTATGATGCAAGTGGTCCAATGTAATCAACCTGCCACCAGGCAGCAGGCTGATCACCTTGGGGAATGGTGCCATATCAGTGACTGAGTGTTGGTCTCTGCTGCTGGCAGATTAGGCACTCAGCAGTGCTGTAGCTGGGTCAGCTTGGTGAAGAGAAGTCCATGTTGTTGAGCCCATGCATAACCTCCATCCTTACCTCCATGGCCACTTTGTTCATGAGCCCAAAGATAGGAGAGTCTGTGGAAAGAGGCTGGCTTTATTCACAGAACAAATTATCTTATCCATTTGATTATTAAAATCTTCCTCTGCTGAAGTCACCCTCTGGTAAGCATTCACATGGCACACAAATATCTTCATGTGTTTTGCCCACTCAGAAAGATGTATCCATATACCTCTCCCCAAGACCTCTTTGTCACCATTTTTCCAATCATGTTCCTTCCAAGTCCTGACCATCCAGCCAAACCATTGGCAGCAGCCCACGAATCAGTATACGGTCACACCTCTGGACATTTCTCCTTCCAAACAAAATGAACAACCAGGTGCTTTGCTAGAAGTTCTGCCCACTAGGAGGATTTCCTTCACTACTGTCCTTTAGGGATGTCCCAGAATGGGATTGTAGTTCTACAGTCATCCACATTCAAGTAACACCGTATATGTGTAAATCAGCCCTGAGTTTTCTCTTTCTCAGTGAACTGATTGTAAGAAACTCCCCAAGAAGTCACAGAGGTGAGCTGGAAAAGAGATGGTAATGTGGCAGGAGTGGGGCCATGGGCATTTGGACTACATCCTCATGTAACTTCCTTGTGCCTTCAGGATCCGCTTGAGAACTATCTTGTGTATATCACTTCCACTTTATGATGGAGTGCTGCTGTGCATGCCCAACTTTATGACTTGGTGGGTCAGACAACACCCAGCTCATGATAGGTAACTCAGGTCTTATGGTAACTTTGTGGTCTATGGTTAAGCATTTGGTCTCTACTAAGGCCCAGTAGCAGGCCAAAAGTTGTTTCCCAAAAGGAGAGTGGTTATCTGCAGAGGATGGTAGGGCTTTGCTCCAAAATCCTAAGGGTCTGCATTGTGACTCTCCTATGGGGGCCTGCCAAAGGCTCCAGATGGTATCTCTATTTGCCACTGACACTTCCGGTATCATTGGCTCTGCTGGATCATATGGATCAAGTGGTAGTGCAGCTTGCACAGCTACCTAGACCTGTTGCAGAGCCTCCTCTTGTCCCAGTCCCCACTCAAAACCAGTACTTTTTTAGGTCCCTCAGTAAATGGGCCAGAATAGCACACCCAAATGATCCATATGCTGCCTCCAAAAATCCAAAGATGCCAACTAGGTGTTGTGCCTCTTTTTAATCATAGGAGGGGCCAGATGCAGTAGCTTATCCTTCAAGTTAGAAGGGATATCTCAACAAGCTGTATACCATGGGATGCCTAGAAATTTCTCTTGAAGGAGCCTGGATTTTTGTTGGGTTTATCTCCTACTCTCTGACATTCAAATGCCTTACCAATAAGTATAGAATATTTGCTACTTCTTGCTCACTAGGTCCAATCAACATAATATCATCAATATAATGGGCCATTGTAATGTCTCTTGGAAGGGAGAGATGATTGAGTTGCCTGTGGACAACATTATGACATAGGGTTGGAGAGCTGACATACCCCTGAGGCAGGACAGTGAAGATATATTGCTGGCTTTGACATCTGAAAGCAAACTGTTTCTGGTGGTCCTTATTAACAGCAATTGAGAAAAAAAGCATTTGCCAGATCAATAGCTGCATACCAGATACCAAAGGATGTGTTGACTTGCTCAAGCATTGATACATCTGGAACAGCAGCTGTAATTGGAGTCACCACCTGGTTAAGTTTATGATAATCTACTGTCATCCTCCAAGATCCATCTATTTTCTTCACAGGCCAAATAGGAGAGTTGAATGCAGTTGTGGTGGAAATCAACACCCCTACATCCTTCAAATCCTTGATGGTGGCACAAATCTCTGCAATCCCTCCAGAAATCTGCTATTGTTTTTGATTTATGATTTTGCTAGGTAGGGGCAGTTCTAGTGGCTTCCACTTGGCCTTTCCTACCATAATAGCCTTCACTCCACAATTCAGGGATCCAATGTGGGGATTCTGCCAGTTACTGAGTATGTCTATTCTAATTGTGCATTCTGGAACTGGGGAAATAATCACAGAATTGGTCCAGGGACCCACTGGACCCATAGTGAGACAGACCTGAGCTAAAATGCTATCAATCACCTGACCCCCATAAGCCCCTACCCTGACTGGTGGACCACAGTGACATTTTGGGTCTCCTGGAATTAATGTCACTTCTGAGCCAGAGTCTAATAATCCCCAAAATGTCTTCTCATTTCCTTTTCCCAATGCATGGTTACCCTGGTAAAATGCCATAGATCTCTTTGTGAAAGGCTGGGAGGAAGATTAACAGTATAGATTTTTGGCAGTTTAACAGGGTCCTTCCCCAAGGGGACCTGGCCTTCTCCTCATTCAAGAGGCTCTGGGTCTGTAAACTGTCTCAAGTCTGGGAATTAAGGGACCGTGATTGTCTGCATCTATAATTTGAGTTAGGGTTTTGTTCACTTGACCTAGAACTCTTCTGTTTATACAGATCCAGAAGAAATTTAGTAGACTGCCCATCTATTTCACTTCTAGGTACCCTATGATCTATTAGCCATCTATTTCACTTCTAGGTATCCCATGATCTATTAGCCATCTATTTCACTTCTAGGTACCCCCATGATCTATTAGCCAATGCCGTAACTCCAGATTTATTTTGAGTGCTGCTTTGAATCTGCCTTTCATTGCAGTAGCCATACCTACCTTGTCTTTGGTGATTAACTGCCGATATTTGACTTTTACCGGACTGAGATCCGATCATCCTCAAAATGTTTAAGGATTCTAACAATCCATAAATTACAATCCTTACAAGAATCTGGTATTGACTTAACTTACTATGTTGCTAGGTAAGGGCAGTTCTAGTGGCTTCCACTTGCCCTTTCTTACCATAATAGCCCTCAATCCATAAGCCAGGGAAACTGTGATGGTTAGACTAATGTGTCAACTTGGCCAAGTAATTGTACCTAGTTGTTTTGTCAAGCAAGTACTGGGCTAATTGTAATACAAGGACATTTATGGGCTTTAGTCATCAGTGAGTTTACTACACAGATGGCTGATTACATCTATGATCAACCAGGGAGATTGCTGTTAGCAATGAGTGACGTTTTAATCAATCAGTTGAATGCCTTAAAAGGGAAAGTGATTTCAGTGTTCAGAGAGAATTTCCCAGCTCACCTTTGGACAGCCAACGTCTCCTGGAAACTCATCAAGGACCTTCGTTGGCCTTTCATCGGAGGCTCTGATTTGCAGCCTGCTTGCAGAACCTGGACTTGTGCATCCCCATGGTCACGTGAAAGACTCTTATAAAATGTCATACTATTGACAGATATCTCCTGTTCCCTAGATAACCCTGACTAATACAGAAACGAATGTGGGGATTCTGCCATTTGCTGAGTATGTCTATTCCAATTATGCATCTCGGAACTGGGGAAATAACCAAAGTTATGCAATCATCATTTCAGTAAATTTTTCAATGTTTTCCTTAGTCCAAAAGAAAAAAACAATCCTATTCCTCCCATCATTGACCCTTAGTGTTGCTATAGTACCTTGTTTGACATTCATGCAAGAATATTACAATATTGCTGTTAACTATAATCCATAAGTTACATAATTGCATTTTTCTCATGCATCACCATACTCTTACCACCTTATAATAGTGATGTACATTTGTTCTAGTTAATAGAAGAACCTTCTTGGTTTTGTACTATTAACCACAATCCTCATCTACCTCCAAGTTCACTATGTTATTCAGTCCCTAGATTGTTCTCTAGCTTTCTTTCAATTGACATTTATATCCGTGGATGATGCTTTTCAGCCACAATCCCATTTATAAACCATCCATGTTAGTTATATCACTATAATATGTTACCATCAACTCTATCCATTTCCACATTTAATTTTCAAGCTAATTAAAAATTCTACATACATTCAGCATCAGTACCCCTTCTGAGCCCTCATCCTGTCTCCTAGTAACCTATACTCTAGGTTTTAACTCCACATGTTCATTCTTTGTATCTGATCCTTTCCTTTTCCTCAATGCACAGTTACCCTAGTAAAAGACTGTACGTTTCTCTGGGGAAGGCTGGGAGGAAGATTATCAGTATAATTTTTGACAGTGTAACAGGATCCTTCCCCAAGGGGACCTGTCCTTCCCTTATTCAGAGACTGTTGGGACTTCAGTCTAAGTTATAGTCAGGAAGAAAAGAGGGGTGGTGAGGGTGAGTCACAGGAACAATTAAAAGTGTTGTGCAAGCCAATTACCTCAGGACACTCCATTGCAGTTTCATCTGGTGAAAAAGGATTTCTCTCTTCAGAGAGAAACCATGATGGCTATTTCCCCTAGGGAGGTGACGCCAGGTTTATCAGGCACAGCAGGGCTAATCTCTTCAGGTGCACGTTGGATGGCAGATTCCTCAATGCAGACTTGAGATTGGGTGGCTGTTTCCTCAGGGCAGACCATTACAGGTTTATATGGCATCAGAATCTAGAATTTCAAGGTTCCTACCTTGGTGTGGTGGTTGTTTTTTTTTTGTCCATTTACAAATTCATTCTAATCCCCCTTTCCAAATTTAGAAACTTATACAAAAAATTGGCTAGTGTGAAACCAGAGCAATGAGCCATCCTCTTACTTCCTGCATTTTGAGGAGATTCTTTTCAGGTCCACACACACACAGGATCCCCCCCTTCCCCCTCCCCCGGTCCCTCAGCGGGTGAAGCTGGTGACCATATCCCACAAGCTTTGGCCGCATATAAGGACACATCAAGGGTCAGCGTTAAACCTCAGAGATGTGAGTGCAGAGGTTAGGAGCATGGGCTCTTGTCCAGACTGCCAGCCTTCAACATCCTAGCGTTGCCTCGTTCCTGCCTGTGTGACCTTGGCTTAGTGAGTTTCCCTCTCTGTGCCTCAGTTTCTTCATCAATGGAAGGGAAAAAATAACCTTGTAGGGATTGCTTAGAACAGTGCCTGGCACTTAACCAGGGCTCAGTCAACATGAGCTGTTCCGGTTATGGCTGCTATTTATCAACATGATTGGGAAGGGGGAGGGGTCTCAGTCCCTGGCTTTCAGAGACAGGAGTCCCAGCCAGAGTGGACCCCCAAGGTACACTCACCTGGCTTCCTTCTCATCCCTTCATGAGATGGTGTCTCCCTGTCTCGTTTCTTCCTTTCATCTTTTTATTATTTATTTATCCCCCTCCTATTGTTTTTGCACTAGCTATCTACTCTCTGTGTGTTCTTCTGTGTCTGTTTGTCTTCTCTTTAGGCAGCACCGGGAACCGATCCTTGGACCTTCTGAAATGGGAGAGAGGCTGCTTAATCTCTTGTGCCACCTCAGCTCCCCGGTCTTCTGCGTCTCATTTTTTTTTTTTTATTATGGGTAAAAATCAAAATTCTCACAATACATACAAACATTTGTAAAATGATATATAAATATATATGCATATATGTGTATTTGCTTACAAAAATGTTATTTATATATATATATATATACATATATTTTAAGAGGTGCTTAGATTACCTAAAATATTACACGGAACCCACTGGGATTCCCATGTTGCCCACCTCCCACACCTCCCACCACTAATTTTTTTTTATTTAAACAATTTACTGAAGTATATCATTCATACATGAACATACATAAACAATAAGTGTTCAATAAACATTGTGAACTTACAAAACAAACATGCATAACATCATAGAGGGCTCCCACACATCACCCCACCACAAATACTTTGCATTGTTGTGAAACATTTGTTAATAAATTATGAAAGAGCATTGTCAAAGTAAGTATTACTACTAACTATGGTCTGTATCTTACTCCCCTATTCTCTCCTAATTTTAACAAGACTTGTACTCATTTTGGAGAGTCATATCGTGGTCCTCAGACACACCCTTAAAATGACTTCTCCACCCTGGACTCCTTCAGAGGAAACATGTAAATAGAAATAGAACCCAGACTGGGGGTGGGGTCATGGCCTTCCCAGCTGCAGGTGAGTCCTGGGAGAGGAGCCAGTGGGGGAAGAGGTAGCCTCTGGGGGCCAGAACTCCTCTTACTTGGGCTTGGTAGGGATCAGGGATCCTTCCTGAAGGTCCCAGAGTATTGTTGGGGTGAGGAGGTATAGTGGGGTGAATGGTGGCTCCCCCAAAAAACAGGTCTGCAACCTAATCCTCAGAACCTATGAGAAAAGGGTCTTTGCAGGTGTGATTGAGTTAAGGATCTGGAGAGCAGATCATCCTGGAGGTAGGGTGGGCCTTGAAACCAATGACAGGTGTCCTGAGAAGAGAAAGGCAGAGGGAGACCTGGGACATAGATACACAAAGGAGAAGGGCAGGTGAAGACGGAGGTAGAGACTGGAGTGGTGCAGCCAGGAAACACCTGGAGCCCCAGAAGCCGGAAGAGGCCAGAAGGAGTCTCCCCTCACAGCTTCAGAGGGAGCATGGCCCTTCGGACACCTTGATTTTGGACTTTGGGCCTCCAGGACAAGGAGAGAAAAAGCTCCTAGGTTTTTTTTTTTGTTGTTGTTTTTGTTTTTAATATATATATTTTTTATTTTTTAAAAGATACTTAGAATACATAAATGTTACATAAAAAATATAGGGATTCCCATATGCCCTGCTCCCCACACCTCCTACTCTTCCCCACATAAACAATATCCTCCTTTAGTGTGGTAATTGCAATTGCTAAACGCGATTTGGGGTATTGCCACTGAGCATGGATTATAGTTCACATTGTAGTTTACACTCTCTCCCACACAATTCTGTAGGTTATGGGAAGATATATAATGGCCTATATCTGTCGTTGCAATATCACTCAGGACGATTCCCAAGTCCCGAAAATCTTCCTGTTGTTTTAAGCCATCAAGTCACCTGTTTCGGCAGCCCTAGGAAACTAATACAGGAGGTAAGGGCCACTAGTGGAATTTCCAGTGGGCTGGGGTGGGAGCTTGGAGCTATGGAGGTAGGAGAGTGGCTGTGGGTAAAAGGGGGATTAGACCAGTGCAGAGCCCTGAGGAGAGGAGGGCGAGAGCATGCAGAGCAATCTGTTTGGATGGAAGATGGAGGGATGCAACAATCTGATTCATGTTGCAGGGTGCACCCGGGAGGCCTGTGAAAGAGGGCAGCAGGGGGAGGAAGCTGGAAAGGGACAGGATGGAGAGCACAGGGTCCAAGGACTTTGGGACAGGTAAAGGTGGGGCTGAGATTGAAAGATAGGATGGATTAGGCCTAGTCAGGAGCAATTTTTCCACCCCAAAAGCCATTTCTGGAACTGGCCATGGAAGGGTCTTTTTATTGGGGGTGTGGTGGGGTTAAGTTTAAGCTGGAAGACCCTGCACAGCCATTCTAGTGGAGGCACCACAGTCAAACCTGACTGTGGGGAGATAAAAAGAATGGGGAGATCAACTGTAGGTCCAAATCCTTTACACCCTCAGGTAAGGAGGGGCGAGCCCAGCTGAAACAGACCCTAGAAGATGAAGGGAAGGAAGTCCACCGACAGGTCCCACATTGTTCCCAACCATCTGTACCCAAGGACAAAAGGTAACACCATCAGGTAAAAGTGGCTTGAGACCGGGTTACATTTTCCTTCTGCCAGAAGAATGAGTGCATTGTCCTGCTGGCCCTGACCCTGAAGTATGGGGGAGCGTGGGGGCCAGAAAGGAGCACCATGGAATGTACCATTGAGCTAGAGGTTGGAGGGGCTAACTGTGGACAATTTCATCGGCTGAGAGGGGATCCCAGTGGGAGGTACCACTTGTCTAGTCAGTAGGGGTGGTGTGACTGAATGTCGAGTTGGATCAGCCCCAGTCTAAGATCCCAGTGGTCTGGGCTGGGCTGGTGCAGTCAGGGCCAGTGCAGAGAGACAGTCACGGCAGGGCACTCATGGCCATTTCCAAGTCCAGGTCCAGGCTCCAGCAGACTCCTATTCCTCTGACCAGGCCTTGTTTGGGGTGAGGGCCCTGCCCCATGCACACGGTGTTGGGTCCCAGGTACAGAGTGCTATTCCTCCTCCTTGGGACACTGGTTCGCTTGGTGGCATGAGGACTCAAGAGCATAGGCAGCCACTGACCAGATGATCGCCTTGCCCAGCAGCTCCCCGCCCAATTCAATGACCATCTCCTCATTCAAAAGCTTGATAGCTGTGCCTTGGAAGCCAGTGATGTACAACCTGGTCTGCATCTCCACCCAGTGGTACAGTTGAGCTGGCTGTAGGCAGGTGTAGGTCTTGCAGAATTCTCTACGGTGGGTGGCTTCCTTAATGTGGTTGGCGAGTAGCTTGCTGACCTGTGGAATGTCCAGGTAGATCAGCTTTGCTATAGGGAATGCACCACCATCATTTTGGTGATGGCTCGGGGGACATTCAACCAACTGGGCAGGCACCTCCAAATTTTTCCACTCCTCCTTGCACCCTCCTGGTCCTACTCCCACCTTTATTATTATCAGCCCATATGCCTCCATTCCAATTTTCAGGATCACATTCTTTTCCAATCATGTGTTCACTTTAATAGCAGACACCCTGCAAGGTTGGGAGTTCCATTTACGTTGTAATTCAGCCACTCACACATGAGACTTGGGGTCTGGTTTTCAGAAATCTCAAGTCTTCTCAAGTTGGCTACACGAAGTAAGATTTTCTTTCATAGCACACATAGAAAATGTCATATCCTTCATGCAGTGCTTAAGGAATTTGAGTCCTGAGCTCATCCCCTCCCCCCCTTTTTAAACAACTATATCTAGTATATATAGGAACAACCCTCCCACATCATTATATATTTTTTGGCATGAATATATCATAATTTATTTTTCCACTGTTCAGTTGATGGACATTTGGGTTTCCAGTTTTGCTTATTACAAGTAAAGCTGTTATGAATATTCATGTAAAAGTCCTTATATGGACATAACGCATGGCAATGTTAATATTAAAGTAGAATTCAAAACAAAATGCAATAATTAGGTAAGAGATAGCTTTATATTTATATCTACCAAGAGGATATAGGTCAAAGCCTTATATAGCCTTCACAACAACTTTCCATTGTTATTAAAAATCTATGTTGAGCAAGACATCAGTCCTAGATAACGGTGGGTTTTTTTTTTTTTTTTTTTTTTTAATTTTAAAACAAAGGAAATGTATCCCTCCTAGTTTTGGAGGCTAGAAGTCTAAAATCAAGGTGTTAGCAGGACCATGCATCACTGACTCTTCCTAGCTTCTGGTGGTTGCCAGCAATCCTTGGTATTCCTTGGCTGGTAACTGCATCACTCCAATGTCTGCCTCCATTGTCACGTGCTTTCCCCCTCTGTGTGTGTGTATGTCTTTGTCTCTTCTTATAAGGACCTCAGTCATTGGATTTAGGCATACCCAAATCCAGTATGACTTTATTTTAGCTTGCCTAATTCCATCTAATGACGTATTTCCAAATAGGGTCACATTCACAGATACTAGGGGGACATAAATTTTGCAGGGGTACAATTCAACCCAGTGTAGTCTACCCTCAGCCTCCCCAAATTCATATCAATCTCCTGTGCAAAATACATTTCCCCTATCTCAACATCACCAAAACTCTTAACCCATTCTAGCATTAACTCTAAATCTGAAATCTCATTTATATGTTGTTTTAGTTTATCAGCTGCTAAAACAAATACCATGCAATGGGTCAGCTTAAACAATGAGAATTTATTGGCTCACAGTTTTGAGGCTAGGAGAAATCCAAAATCGAAGCCTCAGCAAGGCAATGCTTTCTTCCAGAAGACTGTGGCATTGTGGGGCTGGTTGCAGGAAATCCTTGGTCCTTGGCTTTTCCATCATATGCAGTGGACATGGCAGCATATTCTTTCCCCTCCAGATTCCACTGGACTTCCAACTTTTGGTGGCTCCCTGTGGCTCCTCCATGTCTGACTTTCACTCTGCTTATAAAGGACTCCAGTGATTCATATTAAACCCCAACTTGATTCAGTTGGGTTACACCTTACTGAAGTAACATCCTGAAGAGATTTTACTTACAATGGGTCCACATTTACTAGGATGCAGACCAAGAACATGTCCAAACTGGGGTACACAATTCAATCCACCACACACATCAACTCAAAAAGTTCCAGTCTCATACTCTAAATCATCTGCATCAAGTGTAGGTGAGACTCTGGGTGTGAACAATTCTGGGACAAAATTTCTCTCCCTCTGTGGACCTGTAAAACTCATTTGTCTTAAGAAAAGGGGACTTAGCATCCTTCCAGAAAGGTTCTAGCTATCCCTATTTGCTGTAGGTGGTGCTTACTTCCTCATCTCCCACATCATTATACTTCTTTTTTTTTTTTTTTTTTTTAAAGATTTTATTTATTTATTCACCTATCCCCCCCTTGCTGCTTGCGCTCGCTGGGTCAGCCAACCATGCCGTGCAGGCGGGCTTGCCTTCACCAGGAGGTCCCGGGAACTGGGCCCGGGGCCTCCCATATGGTAAACGGGAGCCTTACTGATTGAGCCACAGCCGCTTCCCTCATTATACTTCTTAACTCAACAAAACACAGTTAAGGTATGAAAAAAACACTCTCACCCAGAACCTTGCCTCTCATAAGCATTTGGGTAGCCATATTCAGTGGTGATATTTTGTGTATCTCTATTGCCAACCTACATCATGGAGTATCAGTGCCATCTTGGTTGTGGGAAATAGAATCATTAGTGCCTTTGAATTTAATCAATTTAGGAGAACAATTCCAAAAATCCTAGAACCAATCAGAAATCTCATCCTTAAGATTCTGCTTCTCAGGGAGTGGATGTAGTTCAGTGGTTGAGCGCCTGCTTCCCATGTACGAGGTCCAAGGTTTAATCCTCAGTACCTCCTAAAAAAAAAAAAAAAAAAAAAAAAAAAAAAAGATTCTGCTTCTCAAGAACCATTCCTGGTACCAAAATCTGTATTAGGTAGGGTTTTCTAGGGAAACAGAACCAAAAGATATATATATATACACACACATATATAATATAAATATGAGTGTGTTTTTTAAAAATAGGAATTGGCTCACATAACTGTGGGGATGGACAAGGTCAAATTCCATAGGGTAGGCTGTAAGGTTTTTGATGAATTCCCCAGGAGAAGCTGGCTGGCTGAAGTAGAGATGGGAATTCTGTCTTCTGACTACTATACTCATTACTTCTCCTTTGGGGGCCTTCAATTAACAGAGTGAGAGGCCTCTCATTGTTGAAGGCAATCTCCTCAATTGATTGTAGATATAATCAGCCATAGATGCAATCAACTTACTTGAAATATCCTCAAGGTAACAATCAGGCTAGTGCTTGCTTGACCAAATGACTAGACACCATAACCTGGCCAAGTTGACACATGAACTTCACCATCACAATAGATTTCAGAGCGCAGCAGCTGGGGCCCCTGGTAGATGATGCTGTCTACAGTTGGAGATCTGAATGGAGCATGCTCATGGCTGCCATGAGTAATGTAGGCACATAAAACATTCTTTAAAAGTTTGAAGACAAATTGCCAATATCCTCCATCCTCTTCACACAAACACACACACATAACTAATAAATCCATCATTGCTCGGGTCGATAAGTGGAACTTAATATATATTCACTTAAGTCTCATGAGATGAACAGGAAGAGAGTAGAATTAATAACATAAATTCAGAACCAAAACACCAATTAAAATCTCATTGTAAACTAGAAACATCCTGAAAAAGAAGAAATAAAACTGAAATTTGAGTAACATAAGAAATCTGAGAAAATAAGAGAATAAAGATAGAAAAAAGCTCTGAGGTTAAGGTAATGGAAATGATGGCAATGAGAAGGGGAGAAGAGGATCTTACTAATTTAAGTATAAGTGCTTGGCCCTATGAAAGAATAAAACGAAATGGAACAGAAAAAGTGTTTAGAAATGCATTATAACTTTTTTGAACCTAAGATGTACATATAATTGAACCTGCAGATTAAAAGGGTATCTGTATTCTAGAAAGACTGATACATTACCATGGACACAGATTTATTTCTCAATAATTTCAGGTTTTCAAGAAAAATGAGAGAATTTGTTTACACATTCAAGTAGAAAATGCAACTCACTTACAAGACAGAAAAATCAAGCTGGCCTCACAATTTTCCCCAGGAATCTTGGCTATCAAAAGTGAAGCAGGGAAGCGGCTGTGGCTCAATCAGTAGGGCTCCCGTTTACCATATGGGAGGCCCCGGGTTCAGTTCCCGGGGCCTCCTGGTGAAGGCAAGCCCGCCCGCAAGGCCTGGTTAGCTGACCCGGCGAGCACGGGCAGCAAGGGGGTGATAAATGAATAAATAAATAAAATCTTAAAAAAAAAAAAAAAAAGTGAAGCAAGGGGAAGCAGATGTGGCTCAGGCAGTTGAGCACCTGCCTCCCACATGGAAGGTCCTGGGTTCAGTTCCCTGTGCCTCCTGAAAAAAAAAAACAAAAACAGACAACAAGCAAAACAAATGAGAAAACCAACCTAGGGAAGCTGATGTGGCTCAGGGTTTGAGCACTAGCTTCCCACATACAAGGTCTTGGATTCAATACCTGTCCCCAGTACCTCAAAAAAAAAAAAAAAAAAAAAAAAAAGTGAAGCAAGGAGAAAAGGTGTAGCTCAGTGACTGAGTGCCTGCTTCCCATGTATAAGATCCTGGGTTCGATCTCTGGTACCTCCTTAAAAAAAAAAAAAGTTAAGCAAGCAATGTCTACAAAGTTCTGAAGCAAAGTATTACTCAGGAATTTTATGCCCAGCCAAGTTGTTGTTTAGGTAAAAGACAATAGTCAGACATCCATGAGTATGAAAGAAGGAAGTTGTTTAGCTCCTTGGCTGCTAAAACAAATACCAAGCAATGGATTGACTTAAACAATGGGAACTTATTAATTGACTCACAGTTTTGAGGATCAGAGAAATCCAAAATCAAGGCATCATTAAAATGATGCTTTCTTCCCCAAAACTGGCATTTCAGGGCTGGCTGCCAGTGATCCTTTGTCTTTGGTTTTTCTGTCACATGACAATGCACATGGTGGCTTTTCTTCAAAGTCCAGTATACTTCCAGCTTCTAGCTGCTCCCTTTCTTCATCTGTTTGTGTCTGAATTTCATTTTGCTTATAAAGGACTCCAGTAATAGGATTAAGACCTATCCTGATTGATTTGGGCCACATATTAAATGAAGTAACCTCATCAAAAGGTCCTACTTACAATGGGTTCATACCCACAAGAATGAATTAAGTATAAGAACATGTTTTTCTGGGTACATAGAGCCACAGAAGGGTATATATTAACATAAGCCTCTCTTGATAAAAGAACCTGACCATGAAATCATTCAGTTCAACCAATAGATGCATCAAAATAAAGAGCTCAAGTTCATAGCAGCATAATTCACAGTTGCCAAAAGGTGGAAACCACCCAAGTGTCTATCAACAGATGAATGGATAATCAAATGTGATTTATACACACAATGGAATATTATTCAGCCATAAAAAGGAATGAAGTTCTGATATATACAACAACTTGGATGGACCTTGAAGACATCATGTTGAGTGAAATAAGCCATAGAAGGATAAATGTTATATGAAATATCTAGATTAAGCAAATTCACAGAGACAGAAAGTAGATCAGAGCTTACCAGGGTGTAAAAGGAAGGGAAATAGGGAGTTATTACTTAATGGGTACAAAGTTTCTCTCTGGGGCACTGAAAAAGTTTTGGTAAATGGTGGTGATGATAGCACAATGTTGTGAATAAGTAATACCATTGAATTTTACACTTAAAAAAAGGATAAAAGGGGGAAATTTTATGTTATCTGTAGGTTACCATGATAAAAAGTTATATTATAAAAACAAAAACACAAAGGACTCAAGAAAAGAGGAGACATGGTTAAAAAATAGAAAGAAAGGAAGGAAGGAAGGAAGGAAGGAAGGAAGGAAGGAAGGAAGGAAGGAAGGAAGGAAGGAAGGAAGGAAGGAAGGAAGGAAGGGAGGAAGGAACGGAGGAAGGAAGGGAGGAAGGAAAGAAGGAGAAAGAAAAAAGAGACAGGAAACACTACCACTACTAACAATTGGAGATGAACACAGACTGGTTTCTTTTTTAAAGATAGAACCAAAGCTAATCACTGGAAGTATTGTCCTAAAAGCTTAGGACTTGAATGCTAGATAAAATTGGGAAGGATGCTCTCCAGAGCTAACTCTCCTATCTTTCCCAGCAGGGAGTTGATCCATACTGCTTAAAACGCTGAGGTGGAGTTTTAACAATAAAGACTAACCCCTACAGCTCTCACCTTTCAATAGGTTTCCTACTGTTTCCTGTTCCCCTTCACCTTAAGGTCTTTGGGAAGTTAACATCTTTGTTGGTAGAAAATAATGATCTCAAGTTTAGCAATGACATATTCCTTTTTATTTTTCCTGTTAAATTTAAATGAAATTACACATATTTTTAGTTTAAAGACAATATAGACTTATCCTATTCCTATACATGTTCTTGCCCCTGCTTTTTTTTTTTTTTTTTGCCACTACCTCTTGCTTTCTCTTTGGCCTCAATCTGTACAGGGTACAGAAAGCTGCCTACAACAATGTTTATCAAATGCTTATATTGCTTATTTCTGGGTATAGGAATTGGGATTGTTTATTGTTTTCTTTGTACTTTTCTGAATTGCTTGATTATAAAACAAACATTGCCATTTTATTTTAAAAGTAATTATTAAAATATTTTAAAATAAAACCACAAAGTTCTGAAAAAAATTTTTTTCAAGGATGGGGACATATTAGAATCTTGGGGAGAAAAGAGAATGTGTAATTTGATTGTCTTTTTAAGTCACAGAATTTAATTCACTTAAAATTTTAAGTAGCATTGACGTGGGGCACAAACATTTTTTCAATTCACTGGTCTTAAATCTTCAAAGTCAAAGTGAAACATATGAACTAAGAAAACAGAAACTTAGGAAAACAGTAATAAAATTGAAAAAATTTAAGATAAAAATAAATGTAAATTTAAACATTAAGCATGAGCTTGGATTAATGGAAAAAGTAGAAGCACAAAATTTAAATATTAAGGAGTTAGAAGGTAAACTAAATTAGAAATAAAATTTAATAACATGCACCATACATGTTAGCAAAAGATATATAAGAAGTGTGGAGGGAGGGATAAGGGGAGAGAGGGAAGGAGGGAAAAAGAAAGAATGAGAGTGATTGAGTTTCTGAACCCAGCTGAGGGTTGGCAGGTGCTGGATGCCTACTGAGAGAACACATCTTCCAGGCTGAGAGACTGGAGACTGAGAAGCACAATAGACCCTTTTCCTTTTTCTCAGCAGTTTGCGGGCTTCCTAGGCCTGCTCATTCATGCAACCCCTGCTGGGCTGCTTTTTATTCCTTTTAACAGAGGTTGCCCCTGACAATGTTGAATTTTATTGGAACCCTGTGATCCTGGAAAACAGAGTACCCCCTCCTCCAGTCGCCCTCCCCTTAGCTTAATTAAATTTTAGACAGGCTTCTCCTGTCCCCTCGAAGTCAGAAGACACTGGATCCCTCTAGCTCAGGGGTTCTTAGCCTTTTTTGTTCCATGGACCCCTTTGACAGTCAGGTGAAATCCATGGACCCCTTCTTAGAATGTAGTAGCAGCAGATAGTTTTATGACACTCAACTAGCGCCGGGTCTAACAACTACCGTAACTTCGAAGTATGGATGAATGAAAGCGATTTTTTGAGATATGCAACAACTGTAATGTGATATGAAATGAATACTCTTGTAATTTATTGCATACTTTCATAAGTGAAAGAAATGCTAGATTTCAGTTAGAGGTCAGAGAAAATAAAGATAATAAGTTGATTATTTTCAATTCCAGCTCATGGACCCCCTGAAATCGTGGACCCTTGGTTAAGAACCTCTGCTCTAGGTTCTTGGCTATGTCGCATACAAGAATTTAAAAGCATGCCAGTTTAGTTAGGTCAGTAAAAAGTGTTTTTTGAAGGGGGAGGATGTTGGGTATATGAGAGTCCCCTGTATTCTGTATGTGACTTTACTGTGACCTAAAACTTCTTTGAAAACAAAATGAAAAAAAGTAAGACACTGGGAAAAAATGGAAGAAAATGTCACTGTACATACAGGACACCAGATATTACAGTGATAAAAGGCAAAAAGTCAAAAAATTTTTAAAAATATTTTTCATTATTTTTGAATATCCGAATCTTTTAATTTAATTTTAGTTTTAATTTTTGTAAATTTTCATGTATTTTATTTCTTATATTTAAACCTATCATTATTATTTCATTTTCCTATTAATTGTATTTGGCTATTTTATTGGCTTCATTTTTGATGAAGCTTTGGATCACAGAAGGGTTACAACTGGGGCAGGGAAGGATCATTGCTGTGGGGTGTGAGTGATGGGGGATACATGGGAGGAAGTTCACCTGGGCATACATATAAGGTATACAAATATGTTCAAATGTTCACAGGGCATTGTCACAGTGGGTGGAGATTCACACAATAACCAAGAGAATATCAAATTCCCATCCTGAAGAGCTCTGCTACATTCTCTAATGGAGCAGCAACAGTCCCCCAAGTGCAGGAGCAATGACTGGCAAAGGAGGATGATCCATTGCTGGGCCCTTTATATTGATGACTGTGCTTGTGAGCCTTTTCTTTTGAAATTGAAACCTAGCCTAGTGTTGTGGGATGCCTAAAATTACCTCCTGAGAGCCTCCTTGTTGCTCAAATGTGTCCTCTCTCTAAGCCATACTCATTATATAAATGCATTACCTTCCCCCAGCATGGGACATGACTCCTGGGGATGAACCTCCCTGGCACCAAGGGATTACTACCAAGCACCAACTAGTAATGCAACTGGAAAAAGACCTCAAATAAAAGGGGGAAACAGTAAAAACAAAACAGTTTATATGGCTAAGAGACTTCAAAGTGACTCAGGAGTTCATCTCAGAGATAACGCTTGTGTACATCTCAGCAGGATCTCATAGACTGCCAAAGTGGATACTACCCCAAATAGTGGGGCTCCTGAGGGCTCTGGAGACACCCAGGTCCTGTGGTCAGGGCAGATAGCTCTGGAATTTGGTGCCTTGCCAGTGGGCCCTGCTTTGGAGTTTTTGCTCCTGAGAGTGACAGAGCTGGACTCATTTATGGCTTCCCTACACACGCTCATCTGTGCCTTCTATTTAAACCTATACTTGGTGCTGGAGTTTGTAGGTGTATGTCCAAGAGACTGGAATCTTTGGGCTGTCCATGTGCCAGCTGGACCTGGAGCCTCAGTGGAGTTGCAATACCTACTCTCTAGTTCATTGGACTCACCTAGGACCACTAACAAGGAGGTAAGCATTGACAACCACCATACCAAGGAAACGAGACAGCCTACAACTGCAAGCAAGAGAGTACCATCCATCATCTGTATGGGATTGAAGCCCCCTTTCAATTAGAGGTGGAGTGAAAATCACCATCCCAGAAGCCTCAGGACTGGGGAATTAACTATGGACTAGAGTGGACTTACTGCTATTCTACTATAGACATATTGTGATTTTAGCAATGGAAGAAATTACAACATTGATGTGGAGCCAGTGGCCACTG
Organism: Tolypeutes matacus; assembly: GCA_026826555.1. Lineage (NCBI taxonomy): Eukaryota > Metazoa > Chordata > Mammalia > Cingulata > Chlamyphoridae > Tolypeutes > Tolypeutes matacus. The sequence goes on along the minus strand of JAKSZT010053762.1, from coordinate 939,656 downwards.
GAGGCCCTGGGGGCAGGGAGAGGGAAAAACAGTTGTATAATATGGGGCTTTTTCAGGACTTGGGAATTGTCCTGAATGACATTGCAATGACAGATATAGGCCATTTTATATCATCCCATAACATGTGGAACTGTGTGGGAGAGAGTGTAAACTACAATGTGAACCATGGTCCATGCTCAGTGGCAATGCCCCAGGATGCATTTATCAATTGCAATGAATGTGCCACACTAATGAAGGATGTTATGTGGGAGGGTGTGGGAAGTGTGTGGAGTGGGGCATAGGGGAATCCCTATATTTTTTGTGTAACATTTATGTAATCTAAGTATCTTAAAAAAATATATATATGTTAAAAAAAAAAGTGTTTATTGAGAGAAACGAGAGAAAAGTACACACCCAGGCGTGGATGTAGGCTCCTCCAGGCAAAGAGGGGTACCTGGGGTTGGGGGCTAACTTTATTCAAGCCTTTCTTCACTCCTCTCCTTTCCTAATGTTGGGGTGGGGCCCCAGCTCTCTGCTGTTCTGATTGGTTGTCCCACCTGTCAGCTCTCAGGGGGCCAATGATGAGGCCTTTGGTTTGGAGTTATCCAGAGCCAATGGGGAGGTATGTTTGGAGTTATCAGAGGCTTCCCCTTGACCCTGGAAAGAGCTCCAGATGGTACCTCATGGCCAGGGTCTCAGTGGAGTATTTCTGGCTTTACTCTTAGTACTAGCCTCCCTCAGGGGGTTTTGGGGCAGGGTCTCACGGCCATGTTCTCATGCTGGGTCCCGGCTGTGGCTTGTCCTCCCTTTTTCCCTACACTAAACTCCTCCCTCAGCTTGACCCTTACAAAATTCAGGTATAGCACAGAACACCTGGCCTCAACAGTCAACTCAGGAGATAACTCACTCCTCCAATGCTTTCCCACTAGCTCTCCTTAGTCCTCAAAAACTCTCCTGCCCTCTGCATCTGGGAAGTTGAGCCTTCTTTCTCTCCCTTTTGTGATAGCCTCTTCATCTCTCTCTATCACAATAGCCTTCTGGTCTCTCTCTTTTCCCTCTTGCATATAGCTTTGAATAAAGCCATCCTTGGCAGTTAAATATTATCAAGTGCAATTTTTTTCTTTGATACTCCCATGTTAAAAGAGTGTGGCAAATAAGGGTCCCTGACGCTTTCTCTTAAATCTCTTAAGTTATAACCCTACAAACTTGCTCCTAGAGGATTTTACCAGGGGAACTAGATAGTAGTCTACATCTTCTAATCTCGTATTGCCATCTTTTAATTATTTCTTGGATATTTTGACAATCTCCTCAAGGGGGCACCTGCTCCATTTTGTCTATTGTTTTAGTGGCATTGGTCTAGATTCTAGCAGTAGCTCTAAGATTTCCCTATAGGCTTATTAGCAACAGACTGGGGGCTGGAGAAGTACCTCCAGAGATCTTGCCTAGGTAAGTCTGAAGTGGGGCTTGAGAATTTTCATTTTTAATAAACTCCCAGATGCTACTGGTCAGAGGAGGTTGTCTAGACAACAGCCATCGTAATCCTTTAGTTTTCTCAGATGATCTTACTGAGCAACCGTTTTGAGGATTGAGTCACTTCCAATCCTCCCAGGTAAAATGTAAAGCCACTTTTTAAAAAAGCACTTCAATCTTCACATGAAGGAAAACCAAGATGGGGACAGGTGGTGGAGTGACAAAGAGCAAAATTCCAGCAGAGTATTCCTAGAAGCATGCACTCTTTATCATCCACAAGCTGTTAATAATGACGACTCATTAGAGCACGTACAGAGAGAAATAGGACTAATCCAGGACACCTTTGCATTTATCATGAAGATACCTGATTAGTTTCTTAAAATCGTATCTCATCTATTTTATCTTATTTTTTACATTTTGACAGATTTTTGTAGAATAATTCACAGACCATACAATTCACCCATTTAAAGTGCACATTTCAATGTTTTTTTAAAAATATATATTCACGGAGTTGTGCAATTATCACCACAATCAATTTTAGAACATTTTAATTGCCTGCCTGGAAAAGAAACCCCATATGCATTAGCAGTCACTTCTCATTCGTCTCTCCTCCCAGACCTTGGCAACCCCTAGTCTATTTTTTATCTCTAAGAATTTGCCTCTTCTGAACATTTCAAATAGATGGAATCACACAATAGTGGTCTTTTGTGACTTCCTTCTTTTAATTAACAATGCTTTCAAAGTTCATCCATGTTGTAGCACTTCATTCCTTTTGATTGCCAAATAATATTGGATAAATTAGATATACCATATTTATCCATTAATCTTTTGAGGGACATTTGGGTTGCTTCCACCTTTTGGCTACTATGAAAAGGGCTCTGTGAATATTTGTGTACATGTCATTTTTTTGTTTGTTTGTTTGTTTGTTTTTACCCCCCCCCCCCCACCACCCAGATGGCTCCCTCATCTGTCGGCTCGTTGTCTGCTCGTCTTCTTTAGGAGGCACTGGGAACCAAACCTGGGACCTCCCATGTGGGAGGTGGGCGCCCAATTGCTTGAGCCACATCCGCACCCTCAATTATAATTTTAAACAAACAGTAATAAACTTTTTGGGGTTTATGACTTTCTGTTTCTACAACTTATACATTGTGTCTTACTATGGAGGATCATTTATCCAATTAAATAGACCATTTTTATTTTCAGTAAATTTAATATTTTTTTCATATGAGTCTTGCCCACTTGTCAGGTTCCTAGGATTTTATGATTTCTATCACTGTTGTGAATGGAGCTCTTTTTTCTCTATTACATTTTAAAATGTATATAAAATATATTGATTTTTAGACATATGCATTATGTTAATCATCTTGCTGAGTTCAGTTACTCTTTTTAATAGTTTTTCCATGGATTCTCTTAGATTTTATAGTTAAGTGGTCATGCATCAGTAAATAGGTATTTCTTTTCTTGTTTATTTCTAATTGTAATCCTTTGAATTCTCTTTCTCCTTCCACTGGCTAGGGTCACAAATACCATGTGGATTGACAGCAATGACAGTGAGACTTCTTGTCCTCCAGATTTTAATGGGATTTCTAATATTTCTATGTAAGTGTGAAATTTGCTGGAGGTTTCTGGCAGATATATTTTAATCAAGTTAAGGAAGTTTTTTTTTCTATTCTGAGTTTATTAAGAGACTTTATTTTTTGAAAAATCTTAGATATGTGTTGAATTTTATTATTTTTTAGCAATTAAAATGATCATTTTCCATTCTTTTAATATGCTAGCTTATTATATCAATAGATTTGCTCATGTTAAAATAGCCTTGCATTCTTAGGATAAATTCTATTTGTTCATGAGATATTATCATTTTAATTCATGCTAAATTTAATTTGACAGTACAGGGAGGGCTGCAGAGTTGGGCACTGACATGTCGCTAAAGATTTCACACATGTCACCTCTCACATTTTATTGGCTGGAGCTAGTCACATGGTCACACCCAACTTCAAGAGAGCAGGAAGAAGTAGAGGAAAACTGCATGTTGTTGAATACTATGAGTTTCTATCATTAGGGTGACCATACCATTTCTCATCCACACCAGAACACTTTTGAGAATGGAAGGGGCAGTTATTGATAATTAAGCTGCGATAACATTTTTTTAAATTAAAAAAATTTATTGTGGATACATTTATACAACAAAAACCTTACCATTTTAACCATTTTTATATGTTGGGTTTTGTTTTATTTTATTTTATTTTATTTTCATTTTATATTTTTTGAGGTACCAAGGGCTGAGGATTGAACCCAAGACCTCATATGTGGGAAGCTGGCATTCAGCCACTGAGTCACATCAGCTTCCCTGAGTTGTTTTTTTTTCCATTTGTTTTCCTTGTTGTTTGTTTTTGTTTTTTCAGGAGGCACCAGGAACCCAACCTGGGACTTCCCATGTGGGAGGCTGATGCTCCACCCCTTGAGCCACATCCGCTCTCCTATGTGTTGGGTTTTATTTATTTATTTAGTTAGTTAGTTAGTTATTTTTAAAAGATACTTAGATTACATAAAATGTTACATAAAAAAATATAAGGGATTCCCATATGTCCCACTCCCCACACCTCCCACTTTTCCCCACATTAACAACTTTTTCATTAGTGTGGTACATTCATTGCAATTGATGAACACATTTTGGAGCATTGCAAGTAAATATGGATTATAGCCTACATTGTAGTTTACACTCTCTCCCACTCAATTCTGTAGGTTATGGCAAGATATATAGTGGTCTGTGTCTGCCATTGAAATGTCACTCAGGTCAATTCCAAGACCTGAAAATGCCCCCATATTGCACCTTTTTTCCTTCTCCCTGACTATAGCACCTCCAGTGGCCACTGCCTCCACATCAATGATATAATTTCTTCCATTGCTAGAATCACAATAAGTCTATAGTAAAATACCAGTAAGTCTACTCTAGTCCATATTTTATTCCCCAATCCTGAGGATTCTGGGATGGTGATGCCTACTCCACCTCTAATTGAGAGGGGGCTGTGATCCCATAGGGCTGATGGATGGGACTCTCTTGCTTGCAGTTGTAGACTCTCTTGGTTCCTTGGTGTGGTGGTTGTCCATCCTCACCTCCTTGTTAGTTGTGTTGGGTGAGTCCAATAAACTGGAGAGTAGGTGTAACAACTCCGCTGAGGCTCAGGGCTCAGCTGACACAAAGATAGCCCAGAGATTAAAGTCTCTTGGATGTACACCTACCAACTCCAGCACCAACTATAGGTTCAAATAAAAGGGACAGAAGAGGCATGTGTAGAGAAGTCACATCTGAGTCCAACTCCATCACATTCAGCAGCACAAGCTCCAAATAAGGCCACTGGCAAGGCACCAAACTCTGGAGCCACCTGCCATGACTGTAGGACCTGGGTGTCTCTAGAGCCCTCAGAAGCTCCACTATTTGGGGTAGTATCTACCTTGGCCGTCTATGAGATCCTGCTGAGATGATCATAAGCATTACCTCTGGGATGACCTCCCAACTCACTTTGATGTATCTTAGCCATATACACTCATTTGTCTTTTCCTTTCCACCCTTTTATTTGAGGTCTTTTTCCAGTTTCTTTGCTAGTTGGTGCTTGGTAGTAATCCCTGGGTGCCAGGGAGGCTCATCCCTGGGAGTAATATCCCTCACTGTGGGGAAGGTAATGCATTTATATGCTGAGTTTGGCTTAGAGAATGGCCACATTTGAGCAACAAGGAGGCTTTCAGGAGGTAACTCTTAGGCACTCTACAACATTAGGCTAAGTTGCAAATTCAAGGGCAAAATGCTCATGCGCATAGTCATCAATATCAAGGGCCTATCAATTGACCATCTTTGTTCACTAGTCATTGCCCCTGTACTTGGGGGATTGTTGCTGCTCCATTAGAAAGAATGTGGCAGATCTCCCCAGGATGGGAATTCAATAATCTTTCAGTTGTTATGTGATTCTCTAGCCACTGTGGCAATGCCCCATGAACAATTGAACTATTTATATACCTTATATGTATGCCCAGGTGAACTTCCTCCCATGTATCTCCCATCACTGACACCCCACCTTATTGATCCTCCCCTGCCATAGTTGTAACCCTTCTGTGATCCAAAACTTCAAAAATGAAGCCAAGAATATTGCCAAATTTAATTAATAAGAAAATGAAATAATAATAATAGGTTTAAACATAAGAAATAAAATACATAATAATTTAGAGAAACTAAAACTAAAATAAAGTAAAAAAAATTGGGGTGTTTAAAAAATGAAAAATATTAAAAAATATAAATAAATAAAATTTTTTGGACATTTTGTCTTTCATCACTGTAATATCAGTTGTCCTGTATGTACAGTGACATTTTCTTCCATTTCTTCCCCAGTGTCTTACCTTTTTAAATATTGTCTTCAAAGAAGTTTTAGGTCATAGTAAAGCTACATACAGAATATAGGGGACTCCCATATACCCAACATCCTCCCCTCTTTCCCCCTTCCCTATTAATAATATTTTTACATGTGGGTGGTACATTTGTTACAACTGATGTATAAGTATTGAAACATAGCTACCAACCAAGGTCAATCGTTTACACTGTGGTTTACACTATACACTTTTATAATTTTTTGATGAAATTTAACATGGCCTGTATCCATCATTGCAAGATCATGCAGAACAATTCCATTGTCCCCTAAATAACCCCTCTTCAATCTATTCTATTCCTCCCTCCCCTTCCCCTTGGGGCCCACGGCAACCACCAGGCTTCACTTCTCGAAGGACAAGGTTCATAGATAGTTGCAACAATGCTGAGGGCTGGACACATTAGTCTGTCCTCCCCTATTAGAAACTGCCCATGCTCTCAAAAGACACCCTCCCTTCTGTTTGAGAACATATCAGGCCTTCCCAGCATGGGAGTCCAATTCCTTCCCACTCGTTATGCATGTTGGGTTTTAAATATTCATCTTTTAAAATTTTATACTGAATGCACATATAAGACATTCTGGATCAGAGACAGGTCTCCTACTAAATACCTCACAGTAGATAACAAGAGCATTGCCTTACTTCCCTTGCCCCAGGCAGTTACCCCTGGGATGATATAATATGAGCCAATGGACACTCTATAGGTGAGAAATGAGGGAATAATGATTTTTTTCTGTTTATAGAGGGGAAGGAGGCAGCTGTCCACTCCATTCCTGAAAGTATCCCCTTCGGAATGTAATGGGCCTGAATCCTTACTCCAACCCTTTGGTATATAAATAAAGTCTCTCCAGGAGCTAGACTGTCCTGTGTGTGTGTGCACGTGCATGTACACATCTTGGTTTGTAAGACAGAAAATTTTCCAGGGCTTCTTCTTCCTTGAAATGTTAAATACTTAGGGAGGTCGTTGCTCCAGTCTTCCTATTGTTTTAGGGGCTTAACTGGTCTGGAATCATTTGGGCCTCTCAGGGAAGACAAAATACATTTTGAAATCTTTCCAGATTAAAGCAATTAACTAGACAAATGATCTAATTCTCCTGGAATGTGAAGAGTATCAGGAAGCTAGAGCTTTTATAGGAGCACTGAGAAATCTAGATAAGTTTCTTTTCCCCATGAAGTATAACCTGTGAGTATCCTGGGAATACTGGAACATGTGATGTTTTAGTTTTCTGGGCTGCTCAAGAAAATACCATGAAATGGTTTGGCTTAAACAATGGGGATTTATTGTTTGCAATTTTGAGGCTGAAAGAACGTCCAAATCAAGGCATCATCAAGGCAGTGCTTTCTCCCAAAAGACTGTGGAGCTCTGGGGCTGGTGACCAGAGATCTTTGGCCCTTAGCTTGTCACATGGCAAGGCACATCGTGGCATCTTCTGGTCTCTCCCTTTCCTTTGTTATCCAGCATCTTGCTTCCCCTGGCTTTTTTTCTCTCATGTCTGAATTCATTCTGCTTATAAAGGATTCCGGTAATGGGATTAATACTAAGACCCACCTTGATTGGGCTGGGCCATACACACCTTAAGTGAAGTAACCTCATCAAAAGGTCCTACTTACAATGGATTCACACCCACAGGAATGGATTAGATTGAAGAACATGTTTTTCTGGGGGTAGATACAACTTTAAACCACCAGATATGGTCACCCCATCTATCACAGGATATAATGTAATAAAGATGTGAATTAATTACATATACACAGTAAAGTTTTGGAAATTTATAAAACTCTCCAGTGGAAGAAATGTGTAAGAGAGGAAAGCAAATTAATTTAGAAAACTTCAGCAATAAAAATGAATAAAATAATACTAACAACTTTCAATTATTTCATTATTAAAAATAATAGTAAAAAAGAAAGAGCCAAACAAACTTTACTTAAAACACATAATCAGGGAAGCGGGTGTGGCTCAAGCGATTATGGTAATATGGGACATCCCTAGTTCAGTTCCCAGTGCCTCCTAAAGAAACAAGGAAGACGAACAGACACAGCAAGTACAAATAATGAGCAGGTGGGGAAAAATAAATAGATAAAATAAATCTTTAAAAAACAAAAAAACACAATCAGCAAAAAGCAAACTACTTTTATGAATACAAGAAAACAAAATAGTAACTATGAGAGAATATTACATACTAAATTGAAACATAAATTCTAAAGCTGATACTTTGGGGACACCTCTAACCACACTCAAACAAAAATGTATATATAGCTTATAGAAAATGTAATGAAAGAGAACCTGAAATAATCAAAATTAGAAATGAGAAGTGGGCTATAAGAAGAGAGTAAGAAAAGAATAGTATACTTCCATGCTAATAAATTTGAAAAATCTTAATAAAATGAATGACTTTCTAGAAAAGAATAAATGACTTATATTTACTCAAGAAAAGAAACATCTGAATATACTAAGAACACTGGAAGGAATCGAAATAATTAATAAAGACTTCTATTAAAAACAAGAGCTTCCATTCCTAAATGATTTTACAAGTGATAATTTGAGAGCTTAAAGGAATAAATAATTGAAGATTGAAAACTCCCAAATTCATTAATGAAGTATGATCCATATACCAAAATTTAAATATGACAGTTCCCTAACCTCCAAAAAATTATAGATAAAATTTTAGTTAAGACTATTTTTATTAATTATCTATTGCTGCCTAACACCTTGCCTCAAAATGTAATGTCTTAAAATAACAAACCTTTATTTTGTTACAGTTTCTGTGGGTCAGGATTGTAGGCACGGCTTAGCTACGACTTCTGTAAGGCTCATCAGTGTTGACTGGGCTGCAGTCATTTGAAGGCTCGACTGGGGGATTATCCACTTCCAAGCTTCCTCATAGGGCTTCCAGACTCACATCCTCAGTGGCAGACAGCAGGGACATCAGTTCCTTGCCATGTGACCGGTCTATATGGCAGCTTACAACATGGCAACTGGTTTCCCACAGAGAGAGTAAGGGAGAGAAAAAGAGAGGGTGCCCAAGAGGGAAGTCAGCCTTTTTGTAACTTAACCCTATCACTTTTGCCCTATTTTATTTCCTAGAAACCTGAGTCACTAGAATGAGCCCGTGATCAGGTGGAGAGAGTTAGACAAGGTGTATGACTACTGAGAGGATCATTGGATGGTGCAGCAGTTTGGCATTGTTTATGAATTCCAAAAATAGTTATTAGATTATGTTTGTAAACTGATCTGTTGGAGGTATAAATTTTAATTGATTAAATTATGATTAGGACTTTATTTGGGCCACATCAGTAGGGCGTTGAGTCCCCGCCCCTTGTGGACGGGGACGCACAGAGAAAATACATGGCAGAGGACAGAGTTGGGAGTTTTGAGCTGGAGCCCCGGAAGTAACACATAGGAGAAGAACACAGAGGAATAGAGACGGCTCCTTAGACAAGGCATAAGCCCCGGGAGAGAGAGAGCCGTTTGTCTGATAGTCTACAGCTGGCCTTGTGGAGCGAGCACAGCAGCTGAGCCTGGAGAGAAATGGAGCCCCAGGAAGAGAGGAACCCAAGAAGCCTGAACTCTTGGCAGACGGTGGCAGCCATCTTGCCCCAACACATGGCAATAGACTTTGGTGAGGGAAGTAACTTATGCTTTATGGCCTGGTAACTGTAAGCTTCTACCCCAAATAAATACCCTTTATAAAAGCCAACAGATTTCTGGTATTTTGCATCAGCACCCCTTTGGCTGGCTAATACAGATGGCCCATCATGGAGGCTGTCTACCAAAACAAATTAGCTACATTCTGACTAAAAAACTAGTAAATCAAACTTATCTGAACTGTAATGGAAGCATCCAACATAATCAAACTGGTTTTATGCCAGGAATGAAGGAATGGTGTAAAATAAAGAAATCTTTTCACATGGTACATTGATTCATGAAGTCAAATCATATACATTTGATGGAATTCAATACTAATTATAATTGTCAAAAATCTCTCCTAAGAGGAAACGGTCGATCTGTCATGCCAGATGGTCCCTCCAGGGCTGATGCTTCTTTGGCAAGAGAATGGGAATAATTCCACAAGCACACAAGGTTGGGTTTGGGAGTAGACTTTATGTGGGAAGGGAAAAGCATGAGGGTGATGTGCAGGGTTCTCGGTCCCCTCCATCTCATGGAGAGATCTGCCAGGATGTCTGCTGGACATGGAGGGTCCTTTTAGAGCAGTGGCCTCTGCCCTGTGGGATTTCTTTATTATTGGGCAAGCGTGAAATAAGAAAGTGGTAGAATAAATAGGCTCCATGGTAACAGGCAGTCTGGAGTTGGTTAACAGATGTTTGTAGGAGTTGCTTGAATATCTTGGGGTTAATGGTGCTAAGAGAAAAATTAAGACTCTGACACAGAGGGGAAGGTTAAGTTGAGTTCCCTATCAGATTGAGAGATTAGACTCTGTGGGATGGGGCCTTAGAGTAACTATCAGAGAATAACCCAGAGGCAACTAGTTTAAAGGATCAAGGATCAACCAGTGTATGGAAGGGCAGTGCTGTGACCAAATGGGGCCCAAGACAAACAACCAGAGTTATCCAAGGAAAAGTGAGTGGCCACTTAAACAGGTTCTTGGCTTATCAGTTCAGGGTGGGTTTGTTGTAACAGAGCATGGAGTGTGCCAGTCCCTGAACCCCATGTCTCTTTAAGGGTTGGGGGAACTGAGTTGCATCCAAATAGAACAGTAGAGACACAGACTCCAAAGGGTCTCAAGGCTCACTCTGATCACGCTGGTTCCTGCTTGCTCTCTTGTCTTCTCTCATCCTCCGGGCCCAAGGTTAGGCCCAAGATCAGGCCCAAGGTTATGCAAAAGGCGAGGGAAAGAAGCAATCCCTTCCCTGGGGAAACACTGAGGAAGTCTCTAGTCCTGGGGGAAACCACACTGGGAGATGAAGGCTGTGCAAGCCCTCTCAGGTCCTCTTATCCAGGAAACACAGAATGAACCCTCAGGGTCACCTCCAGAAAATTCTGCTTGTTCAACATACCATTGTTCTTCTTAACAATGGAAAGTTAAGGGATCTCCTTATAATTGAGAATAAAGTAGGGATGTCTAACCATCACCATTTTAATTTCACATGTTTTGAAACAGAAGTAAGATGGGGAGTGAAGACAAAATTATTATCTGAAGATCATATGATGATCTTTGTAAAACTGGAAACAGAAACCCAAGGAAAATCAGTGGCAAATTCCTTGAAGTTAATTAGAGAGCTCAACAGATTATACATATATTTTAAAAATCACTAGTTTCCTATATTCTTTTAACCACCTGTCAAAAAATATGAGACAAAGGAAATATAATCCATAAACAAAAAAATAATGTAATAAGGTGTCTAGGTGGCAAGATTAAAAAATTACTGTCAAAATAAACATTAACAATTTTGTCTCACTTTTTACCATTTACCATAATAGTAAGCAAAGAGAAAATTTGCAGTCACCTCCATAGCTGCTGAAGAAAAAGAAAACACATGGGGAAAGTCATCAATAATAAGTGATTTTTAAAATCATTAAAATCCAAATAGAGGATATTGCCTTTACATAATAAAATGTTTATCTGTTCAGAAGTTCTAGTCAGAAGTCAGTGCCATACTTAATGCTAAGATTCTAGAAAGTATCATCAGTAAAGTCAGGAATAAGACAAGAAGCTCAATATGACCTCCTTATTTAATGTTGTCCTGGAAGCTAATCCAATTAACCAGGGAATAAAGTGGAACTTGGTAAGGAGAAGGCTAAACTACCAGTTTGCAGATAATGTGATAGCACAGAAGGAATGCCCAAAGAAACAAACTAGAAACAAAATTCTTATAAGAAAATCAATATTTTTATACATAAAATAATATCTAGAAAAATAAAATCTAGATATAAAAATAATTATCTAGTGGAAGAAAGGATCTCAGCCACAAACATTGATATTTATGAATAATATTAATAAGAATTGTGTAGGAATACATATGAAGAACTACATAATAAGACAAAAGCATGTATGAAGAAATACATATCAAAAATAAGATTTGAATACATGGGATGTTCTTAGTTCAAAATACTGAAAATGTTAGAATGCTTCTTCTCCTTAAATTAATATATACTTGTAATATAACCCCAATAAAAAATTTAAAAACTAAAGAAAATTCAATTAAGAATGTAAGCCATAAACTACGGTAGGCTTAGATAGAACTGTGTCTTCATCACCAATAGAAAACACAGATATTTTCACATTATATGTTGTGGTGGATTTCTCAAAATAGCATTCAAACTCATCACAACTTTGGAATTGGTAATTAGTGGTAATTAGACTCACCACTAGATTTTTTTTTTTTTTTTTTGAGATACTGGGGGCCTGGGATTGAACCTGGGACCTCTAATGTGGGAAGCTGGCACTCAACCACTGAGCCACATCAGCTCCCGAGTTGTTTTTTTTGTTTGTTTTGCTTGCTGTTTGTTTTTGTTTTTAGGAGGCACCAGGAACCGAACTCAGGACCTCCCATGTGGGAGGCAAGTGCTCAACCACTTGAGCCACATTTACACCCTAGATGTTTTTTTAATGTGTTGATAAAGAAGTACATACATTATTATACCACAAATTATGTTTTTAAATTTTACTTGGATATAGTTGGTTTCCTTGTAATCCTGTGTATTTTATTTATTCATTAAAAACATTATTCTGAGTAAGGGTCACTGGCAAATTTCCAGATATGGCCTTTGGCTATTTTCCAGAGACAGCCACAGGGAAATCTCCTCTTTCACAAGCTTTCCTTCATTGTGACCTCATCATGACCCCATCAGGAGCTGGAGACTAATCCTTTCCTTCAAATCTTGGGTGGCCTTAGTGACTCCCTCGCAGCCAATAGAATGTGGCAGCAGAGTTGTTGCCTGGCTTCTGAGGCCAGGCTGGAAAATTCCTCCTGGTTCTCTTGGAACGCTAACTCTTTCTTGGGATGTTTCTCCTTGGAACCCAGCTGCCACGTTGGGAGAAGCCCGAGCCACGGGAGTGGCCAATTTAAGGTGCCTTGGTTAATGGTCCCGATGGGGCCCAGCCTTTGAGTACCAGGTGCCTGAGGGAAGAAGTCTCCACTTTCGGACTTTTGAGTCACTCCAGCCAGGTGAGGCCCCAGACCTTAAGGAGCGGAGACGGGTCATCCCCACAGTGCCCTGACCCACACTGCATGTGTGAGCATAATAAATGGTTGTTATTTCACACCACTGTGTTAGTGGTGCTGTAATACAGAACAGAAGCAGGGTCCACCAGTATATTAGTCTGCCCAGGCTGCTGTAACAAATACCACCGACTGGGTGCCTTAACCAACGGGAATGTATTGTCTCACGGCTCTGGGGGCCAGGAGGCCAGCTGTCCAACATCAGGGTGTCGGGAGGGCCGTGCCTTCCCTGGCGTCTGCAGTGTTTTGGAGGTGGCTTGCCTGCAATCCATAATTCAGGTTCTATCTCTACCACATGGCTGTCTTCCTCATTGTCTGTCCTGCTGAAATTGTGTCCAATTTCATCTGCTTCTAAGGACTCCAGCTGTATCGGATTAAGGCCCAGCCTGATCCAGTTTGGCCTCACCTTAATAGGATCTTCTGCGCTTCCATTTACAAATGAGTTCCCACCCGCAAGGCTAGGGTTAGGACCTGAGCAGGTCTTTGCAGGGAACACAATTTAATCCATAACAGTCAGCATCAGCAGAGTGGTCTAAGGCTGAAGCAGTTCTGACTGCAGGATTTCTTGGGCTGCTCTTGGGTGCTGCTGCTGCCAGCAGTCTTGACCCTGCCACCCAGTGGCTCTGTGAGGCCAAGATACAGCAAAGCTGGCTGTGCTCAGCTGCTCTGGGTGTCGGGGCGGGAGCTGATAGGAGCAACAGTGGCAGGTAGCAGGAGCCCTGTCCCAGACAAACACCTCTGAGCTCAAACATGTCCAGTCACGCCTGAGGGACACTCCACTTCTTTTTTTCTGAATGCCCCTGACCCCTGGAGCTGGTGAGCAGGTGGTCCACCTGGACCCTATAAGTCTCAAAATTCTGGCAGAAATTAAGTTCCATGTGGTGCTTCTTGGCACAGAGACTCAAGCCCCTGGGGACGAAGGGGTTAGGTGACTCTTGCTGGAAGTGGGTGTCTAACTAAGTATGGAGTATCTCAACCTCAGACCCTCTATGAGGTGAGTGCCCTGGGTATCCCTACATTAGAGATGAAAAACAGGCTTCGAACCTTGCTCCAAATCATTTAACTACCACATGGTGAGAGCCAGGATTTAAACTCAGAATACTCAGCTCAAGAGTAAAGATAGTCACTGCTGTTTCTCTAGAACTTATCAGGAGATGTTTTTTTTTTTTTAATTAAGAAATTCACAAAATAATTCCAATTTCATCTTGAAAAATAAACAAGTGAGAAAACAACAGAGTTGCATCCTCTAAGAGCTGTGTCTAAAGTAAGCATGGAATTTAACATGGACAGCAAATTCACTACTGGAAATCCCTTCTATCTTCTGTCAGGCTTAAATCACCAAGACCGGGACCCTTGGATGAACAAAATCACAGAGGCCAGGAATATAAAGGAGTGGGATGCCTCTAACTTCTTGTTTTTATTTTATTCTCAGCTCATGTAGTGGATTTTCATAATCTCACTCTAGATTTTAATTCCATGAGTTTATTCATCATATTTAGTTCATATTAGTGAGACCATAAAATATTTGTCCTTTTGTGTCTGGCATGTTTCATTCAGCGTAATACCATCAAGTTTCATCCATGTTGTCACATGTGTACCAATTTCATTTCTTCTTACAGCTTAGTAATATTCCAGCATATACAGCATTGTGTTTATCCATCCTTCGGTTGATGGACACTTGGGTTGTTTCCATCTTTTGGCAATTGTGAATAATGCTGCTATGAACATTCGTGTGCAAATGCCACTTCATGTTCCTACTTTCAGTTCTTCTGGATATATTCCTAGTAGAAGGATTGCCAGATCATACAACAGTTCTATATTTAGCTTCTTGAGGAACTGCCAAACTGTCTTCTTACAGAGGCTACACCATTTTACATTCCCACCAATAGTGAAGAAGTGTTCATTTGTAGTTTTCTATAAGGTGTGAAATGATATCTCATTGTAGTTTTGATCTGCATTTCCCTAGCTAGTGATGTTGAACATCTTTTCATGTGCTTTCAGCCATTTATATTTCTTCTTTGGAAAAATATCTGTTTTAGCCTTTTGCCCATTTTTAAATTGGGTTGCTTGTCTTTTTGTTGTTGAGTTGTATGATCTCTTTATATAACATGGAGATTAAACCTCAGTTAGCTTACTTTTTGTAAAGAATAATTGAAGGAGTTCAATTAAAGGCCATGACTCGTGACAGAAAGCAGGCTGCCTTGGTATGTATAGGACAGGCGTCTCTAGTCTCAAGACCCTAAGATAAGATCTGGTACAAGCCTGGTAGAGAAGCATTCTGTGCTTCAAGGAGTGTATCTGGTATATGTCAGATAATGATTAACAAGGTCTATTATGTGCAGGAATGTAAGGAGAACTGAACCATTAAACCTAAAGATTTGCTGACCTTAATAACGTGTAACCTGTCACGTATCTATTACCTTTGCACACGCACACACGTATTTTCTTTGTTCTAAAGCCAAATAAAAGTCACGATGTTTTATGCAGCAGGACTCTTCTCCCTTTGGATGGAGGGTCCCCCTGACCCTGGCTATCTCTTGATTCTTTCTCATCCGCGGCACCGTTTTCACGGACCTAGTTCCTGAACATCAACAAATAATATCCTATGTTGATATGTTGATATATGGTAAATTTGGTAAGAGAATGTGCACATGTTGTTGTTGGCAACATTATATAACTGCTTTGCAAAACAATTTGACAATATGTATCTTTGTGATACAACATCTGGGAATAATATTGGCACATAATAATTACTAAGCATTTATATTAAGCTGAGCATTATTATGGGTATTATTTCATTTATTCTCAAAATGATGCTAGGAGGGGAGAGCTCCTATTGGTCCCATTTTACAGCTGCTCAGAGAGGTTAAGTTACGAGCTCAAGGCCACACAGGTAGGGAGGATGGGGCAGGCATTTGAACCCAGCCAGGAAGAATTCGGAGAGAAACTCTGCCTTCAGTTTGCTTTGCCACGGTATGTATTTTCAAGCTCCTGGAAAAGATCCAGGAGCTCAAAGAGGAGCCCATGGAAGCTGAGAGAGAAAACCACACTTGGAGCAGCCAGAAGCTGGAAGCAACAGAGCTGGAGAAGGCAGAGACTGGCAGACTGTGATAGAGGAGTCCAGGGCCGCCGGCAGCCATGTCTTTGCTTGATGCCTTGATCTGGGCATTTTTTTCTCAGCCTTGGAACTTTAAGCTTATAAACTAATACATCCCCATTGTAAAAACCAACCCATTTCTGGTATATTGCCTTGGTAGCCTTTAGCAAGCTAATACACCAACTATATTCAGTATTTCTGTAATTGTGCATAAATGTGTCCTTTGTTTATCCTGTATCGTTGTCTGCCTCCCATTTTGTTGGGGAAGCGACTCTGTTACCACCTCCACGGGAGACATCCTAGGATGCCAACCCATTCCACAGTTTGCAGGTGTTGGGGCTGCCAACAAAAAGCATGACTGTCATCTGTGGGTCACAGGGAAAGGTGGTGGGTCATGCTCAGACTGTCTCTTTCCACACATTTATGTTTCCAGGTAGAAGTAAATGGTTTTAATTTCCCCTAGTAAATTCTCTCCCTCTTTTCCATCACTTTATGTTTTATTTCTCTCATATAACCAGTAATATTTGCTGGTTCTTTTACATTGGCCGAATAATCAGACTACTTCCGTTTGTTTGTCTGCTTATTTCCCTATTTGATGGCTCAGAATATAAGATGTCAAAATAGTTAGTGTGGTTAAAGGGTAAGAGTCTCCAGATTCTTCTCTCTCAGTTTCCGTGGGTTCCTCTCTGAGTTCCTGGATCTTTTCTCTCTACTCTGTCTTTCTGTACCCATTTTGTACCGATTTTGTTTATAAAGGACCCCACTAAGAGAATTAAGGCCCACCTTGGGTCAAGCTCTACTGAAGTGATTTAATGAAATGGCCCTTAACTAAATTTAATCAAAAGGTCCCACCTACAATAGGTTCACCCCCACAGGAATGGGCCAGTTTCAAGAACATGATTTTCTGGAGTACCTACAGGCTCAAACTACCACAGCTGGTAACACCTCAGCATTTCCCTGTTAATTGTCACCATCACTCACTGGAGAGAAAGCCACTTAGCTTGAACACATACCCTGGCAAAGCAAAACCCAGGCAGCATTTTAAGTTTTCTCCTCCTCTCTGTAGCATCATCTTGCTACCTCGTCACCAAACTTGAGGTTGGCTAGTGCTATTGAGCTTCCACACTCTGCTTCAGTTTTCTGCACTGCTGCATGAGTTCTAAAAGTACTAGCATTTTGGAAAAAACAAGGGAGAGTGACAGCTACAGCAGTCATCTTTTACTTTATTATAATAATATGGGACTCAAAAAGGGTGTATGCTTCTAGATGGAATATAAATGCAGCAAACCACTCCTTCCCTTTTGTTTTCTTATATTCTGGCATATTCTGTTTGTGTAAGCAGGAAATTGGTTAACTACATGTTTTATCCACTCAGCTGCAGGACTCTTTAAATTAATATAATGCTGCCTGGAAATACAGAAGCCTGTCTAGCTGTCAATCAGATAATTCAAGATGTTGTCATCAAATGGAATGCTTGTTTGTTTGTTTTTATCAATAAAAAACATTTGCTGCTCAGTTAATGGGCATTGAGGAGGCTTTGTCCCATTTTGATGGCGTGACCTGGCCCCATTTTGATGGCATTTCCATGAGTCAGTTGTTGATGCACCTGAATCATTTGAAGAAATTAAGAGCAGACTTAGCAGAGATTCTTTGTCCCTCTTGTCCTTTGAACTGTGTGCTTTGAAAATGCACTTGAGCATTGACATTGTTGGCAACTGTGGAAGCATTGTGAAAATGAAAAAATAAATTTTTTTTTTTTTTAAGATGTTACAGCTTTATGAAATCTGAGTAAGACAAAGTACCTAGTCACATGTTGGACCCAGGCTTTGAAACCTTGCTCTTTAACAGGCCTTTACGTGAAACAGGGCTCCCAGGCTCATGAGGGTCCCAGGCTCAGGAAGGTCCTGGGCTCAGGAGGTCCTGGGCTCAGGAGAATGCTGCTTTTGGCTTGATGCCCTGTAATTGTTTTAAATGAGTCCCACATTTTTGTTTTGCCTGGGCCCAGCACATTTTGTGGCTGACTCTGCCCTTCAGCCAGGGCCTAGAAATAGGGTTTCAAGAAAGCAGAGCACCCTGAGTACAGGGCAATGACTAGTGAAGGAGGATGGTCCATTGACGGGCCCTTGATATTGATGGTTGTACTTATGAACCTTTACTTTTGAAATAGAAACTTAGCCTAGTATTATAGGGTGCCTAAGAGTTATCTCCTGAAAGCCTCCTTGTTGCTCAAATGTGGCTTCTGTCTAAGCCGAACTCAGCATATAATGCATTACCTTCCCCCCAGCAAGGGACATGACTCCTGGGAATGAGCTTCCTTGGCACTGAAGGATTACTACCAAGCACCAACTATCAATGCAACTGGAGAAAGACCTTGACCAAAAGGGGGAAAAGGTAAAGACAAATGAGTTTATGTGGCTAAGAGACTTCAAAGTGAGTCAGGAGGTCATTTCAAAGGTTACACTTATGCATGTCTGAGCAGGGTCTCATTGACTGACAAAGTAAATACTACCTCAAATAGCAGGGCTCCTGAAGGGTCTGGAGACATCCAGACACTGTAATCAGGGCAGATAGCTCAGGAATTTGGTGCCTTGCCAGGGGACCCTACTTTGGAATTTATGCTCCCCAGTGTGACAGAGTTGGACTCAGTTGTGGTTTCCCTAAACATGGCTCTTCTGACCCTTCTATTTGAACCTATAATTAGTACTAGAGTTGATAGGTGTATGTCCTAGAGACTTAAACCTTTGGGCTGTTCTTGTACCAGCTGGGCCCTGAATCTCAACAGAATTGCAACACCTAGTCTCCAGTTCATTGGACTCACCCACGACAACTAACATCCCAGGGAACCAAGAAAGTCTACAACTGCAAACAAGAGTCCCATCCATCTGCCCTATGGGATCGAAGTCCTCTCTCAATTAGAGGTGGAGTGGGCATCACCATCCCAGAAACCTCAGGATTGGGGAATGAACAATGGACTAGAGTAGACTTATTGTTATTTTACTATAGACTTATTGTGATTCTAGCAATGTAAGAATTTATATCATTGATATGGAGGCAGTGGCCACTGGAGGTTCGGAGGGCAGGGAGAGGGAAAAACAGATGTAATAAGGGGACATTTTTGGGACTTGGGAATTATCCTGAATGACATTGCAATGACAGATA
Organism: Tolypeutes matacus; assembly: GCA_026826555.1. Classification (NCBI taxonomy): domain Eukaryota; kingdom Metazoa; phylum Chordata; class Mammalia; order Cingulata; family Chlamyphoridae; genus Tolypeutes; species Tolypeutes matacus. Next base: position 920,353 of record JAKSZT010053762.1, on the reverse strand, counting down.
CAGACCATTGCATATCTTGCCATAACCTACAAAATTGTGCAGGAGAGAGTGTAAACTACAATGTAAACTATAATCCATGTTTAGTGGCAATGCTCCAAAATGTGATAATCAATTGTAATGAATGTAGCACACTAATGAAGGGTGTTTTTAATGTGGGAAAATGTGGGAGGTGTAGGGAGCGGGGCATATGGGAATACCCTCTATTTTTTATGTAACATTTATGTAATCTAAGTATCTTTTTAAAAAAAATAAAAAATACATTTAAAAAAAAGAGCACACACAGGGTCCAGGATTGGCACATGGAGGGCAGTTGGGACAAACATGTAAATGGTCAACAAGAACCAACCTGACGCCCATCCGATGAGAGCCCAGAGTTGGAGAGGCAGGAATTGTGTGTGTCATGGTGCCCCTTGCCCCGGTTTGTCAGCCATGGGGACTCCAGAGCTGTCTTCTTTGACAAGCCGAGCACTCTGCAGCCCACTGCCCGTGCAGACAGGGGAAAGTACAGTGCTTGCTGTCTGCCAGATCTCATTCCTGTTGCTCACTCTTTCCTGGGAGGGGGGCCAAGTCACACCCAGCCAAGGGCTGTTCTGGGAAGCTGAAGACATGCACGCTTCGTTTGCAGAATGCTCAGTAGTTGTGGATTTTTTTTCTTTCAAAAAACAGTTTTGCTAAGGATAAACAATAAGGTTCTTTAAAATAAAAATTTTTTCCCACTTTTTATGCTTACTACTAAGATTGGGTTTGCATTGTCTTTCTTACTGTTATTTTCCAGCATTCTCATTTCACAAGGAAAAATTATGTTTCAGGTTTTAAAATAAATCTAGACTGCAATTGGAATTCATCAATTTAAAAAAAAAATCAGTGGTTTACTTAATGTTGTTGATTAAAACCTGGCTTTCAAAATGTTTTTCTATGAGACAAATGGTTGGTCTTAGTTTCTAGAAGGCAGAACATCTCCACCACTAAATCATGTCAGTGACCTCAGCCTTTCAGCTGTCCAGAAAAGGAAAGAGACTTGAGCCTCTACATAGTCATGGGAGTCAGCCTGACTCTTATTTCCTGTGTCTCAGGGAATCTGGTTGTTGGATTCTGTTTCAAAGGGACTGCTCAAAGCTGAGAGCTCAATTCAGCAGGATATACAGATACAGCATTAAGAATGCAAGTATTTCCCAAATCCTAAGCAAATAGGAAGTTTCAAAGGATGTATAGTAATGGAGTAGTAACCTTTGGATAGAAAGCAGAAAGTGAGCAAGCCACAAGGCAGCAGAAAAGCTTATTTTCCAATCTATGGTTTCTGTTGCCCAAAGGAGAAAGAATTCAAGATTATTTTCGGTAATTTTGGAAATATAAGTAAGGGATTTGAGATGTCCATTTGTGCATTCCAAGTGTAATGCGTCCAGAACACCTCTTGAAGGACTTGATCTTTTTCTTTTTTAAGATTTATTTTATTTATTTATTTATTTCTCCCCACCCCCTCTTTGTTTGCACTTGCTATGTCCATTAGTCTTCCTTGTATTTTTTAGCAGGCACCAGGAACAGGACCGGGGATCTCCAATGCGGAAGGGAGGTGCCTAATCACTTGAGCCACCTCCATTCTCAGCTTTGTTGTGTCTCTCGTTGTGTTTTCCTTCTTGTGTCTTTTGTTGCATCATCTTGTTGTGCCAGCTTGCCACGCTTGCCAGTCACGTCAGCTCATTGTCTTACTTATCCTCTCTAAGAGGCACTGGGAATCTCCACTCCCTGCTTTGTTGTGTCTCTCATTATGTTTTTCTTCTTGTGTCTCTTGTTGCATCAACTTGCCGTGCCTGCCCATCATGCCAGCTCGCTATCTTCTTTAGGAAGCACGGGGAAATGAACCAGGGACCTCCCATGTGGTAGAGGGGACCTCAATCGCTTGAGCCACTTCCCCTTCCCTGGACTTGATCTTGATGGTTTCTCATTATCTTGTATTGTGATAATTTGCTGGAGGGAGATTGCAAATCCACAGGAACATTTGGGTGTCTAGTGGGGCAGGTTAGTTTAGGGAACGAGGGAAGGCGGCTGGTCAGAATAAGGTAGTAACAGCTGGGATCCACACCCTGGTCAGAACAGAGGCAGGAGACCCTGTCCAGAATCCCCTGAGCGGAGGTAGCTACTTGAGAACAAAGCCGTAACCATTACAACCAAAAAGCCTGCCGAGACCCGGTCATGAGGTCCTGTTTGACACTCCCAGGCTCAAAAAAAGACCCGGATAACTCCAAACAGAAAGGCCTTCTTTTTGGTTCCCTGAAAGCTAACAGGTGAAGGTAGAAAGGCAACCAATCAGGACAGCAAATAGCTGAGATCCCTCCTTAATATGGGGAGGGGGGAGGAGGGAAGAGCTTACAAAGGCCTACCCTGGGGCCCCACGCTCACGCCTCATCCTGCAGCACGGCCTGCACCCATGTCTCAGGTGTGTACTCTCACTCTTTCTCGTTCCTCAATAAACCCTTTTTACTGGCCTTATTTTTCTGGCGCGTCTCTGAATTCTTTCTTGCGATGAAGCCAAGAACCTAGAAACCCAGAGTCCAGAGCGTTCCGCTAACACTAGGACACCTAAGCTTGTAAAACAGTCAACAGCATTGTGTAAGCTCAGTGGAGGGCGGGCTGCACCCGGCTATCCACATTCCCCTCTCCTTCCTCTGCTGGAACCCTGCTGCCCTGTCTGCCCTCTGCCACCCTGCCAGCCCTCACTCCTGGTGGGTCAAACCTTGCACTCTTTCCCAGGCTGCGTCCGTGGTGGAGCAGCATGTGGTAGAGGGCAATCAACGGGCCAGGCACAGTACACTCAGGTTCTACTACTGCTCATTGTTTGGAGACAATGGAGAAAGCATTCACCCTTCTGGGTCTCAGTTTCCTCATCTGTTCAATGAGAAGGCAAGACCTGAAGGTGCCTTCCTGTGCAAACAATCTAAGATGTTAGGAAGCTTCTGGTGCTTACAGTTCCTGGGGAATTCAAAGGTGCTTTCTGCAGGAAAGTGTTGGCTCAGCAGGTCTGGGGCGCTCACACCCCACAGCAGGGCGCATTCCAAAGAAAGGTCTGGTCCTCCACTGGCTCCTGGGAGATAACCTCTGAGCCCTTGGAATAATCTCCCTGGTAAGAAAGCCAATGTCTACCTGGGGCCTTGGCCCATGCCAGATAATTTATGCTAACAATGTGATGTATGGTGGGGGCCCTGGGCCATGCTCTATCAGTTTGACCTCTGGGGAGGCTGGAGACCGAGTGGAAATTCAGCCCTGCCTTTGGACCAATGCGAATAAAAACCCTGGACACCAAAGCTTGGGTGATGCTACTCCACCCGTGTTACTACGTGTTGTTGCTGGGAGAATTAAGAGCGTCCATACAACTCCACTGGGCAAGGACCCCAGGAAGCTCATACCTGGTTTCTCCTGGACCCCATTCTTATTGCCTCTTCCCTTTGTCAGCATTAATCTGTATCCTTTCATGGTAATAAACTATAACTGTGAGTATAACAGCTTTTCTGAGTTCTGCAAGTCCTTCTAGTGAGTCATCAAATCCGAGGGTGGCGAAGCAGATGTGGCTCAAGCAATTGGGCTCTTGTCTACCATATGGGAGGTCCAGGGTTCGACTCCCAGGGCCTCCTGGTGAAGGCAAGCTGGCCCACGCAGAAAGCTGCCCACGTGGAGTGCTGGCCCGCATGGAGAGCTGGCACAGCAAGATGATACAATAAAAAGAGACACAGAAGAGAGATAATAAGAGACACAGCAGACCAGGGAGCTGAGGTGGTGCAAGATTGAGCACCTCTCTCCACCCCGGAAGGTCCCAAGATCGGTTCCTGGTGCTGCCTAAAGAGAAGACAAGCAGACACAGAGAGCAGACAGTGAGCTCAAAACAATGAAGGGCGGTGGGGAATAAATAAATAAATCTTTAAAAAATAACAACACCAAAAATCCTGAGGGTGGTCTGCTCTATTGGGAATGTGGAGGGAGGAGTTCTGGCTGAAAGTGAGTGTCCAGAGCAGCTCCAAAGGTCTCCAAACTCCGTACAGACAATGGAATTCCCTCTTGTCTATGTTTTCCCTGCTTTGCTGACCACACCACTCTGAGCAAATAGAAATCTTAAGTTTGTCCAAGTCCTTTAAATCATGAATGGCATTTTCAGGTCTAATGGTATATTCGGGTGACAGTAATATGAGATTGACCAAGCTGGCAGAATTGCATTTAACAGAGGAGGGGGTAAGGGGTGCAATAGAAAAATTTCAGACTTTGCGTCAAGGGAAATTCATTTGCAATGCGAACGATCTTTACAACCTCAGGAAAGGTATTATTTATTTGTGCCTCATTTTCCTTTCCTGCAAAAGAGGAACACCTTCATAGGGTTATTGCAAGGGTTGATAGTTATATTCTCCAAAACACCTACAGCAGTGCCCTGTGTGAACTTGGGTCTGTGGAGGGTGGTGGGTGAGGGCGTGGACTTTGGAGAGGGATTGCTTGGGCTCCAGGGTCAGCCTGATCCCCGAAGAGCTGTGACCATGGTCAACTTAACCTCCTTGTGCCTCCCATTCCTCATCTGAGAAACTGGAGCTCAAAATACTCCCCACCTCCTAGGGTTATTGAGAGGAGAAAGGAGTTAATGCATATGAAATACTTAGAAGAGTGCCTGACTCATACTGAGCCTTTGATAAATAGTTGTCACTTCCACTACTGGGAACTAATAAGTGTTAGCTTCCTCTTCAGAGATGTAGAAATTGTCATAAGGGGGTTCAGTGATTGATCAAGGTCTCAGGGTAGATTGGGTAGACCCAATCTGTCGGCTGGTATTTGTGGGGAAAGGGAAATTGTGTTGCTGGGACTGAGCCCTGGCACAAGCACAATGGGAAAGGTAGAGGTGCTGGGCCACCCTCACTCCAAGCTGCCAGGCATCCCAGACAGCTCTTGGCAAATCTCAATCTCTCTCCATTTTAGTTTTCTCTCCTATAAAAGTAAGATGTGGGCCAAGGTGAAATCTAAAGTCTCTTCTAGATTAAAAATTCAGAGTCGTGAAGATCAGGGAGTCCTGGATTAGCTTTGTGATTCTTCTCCCATAAATTAATCCAAATAGAAAAGGTTGTGTCTTGCCATCTTATTGAGGAGGAAGTAACTTGATCCATTTGAGAGTTTGCAGTCTGTGGTGGAGGACGGGACCACTGAATAAACAGTGAAATTGTGAACCAGCAAAATAGCATTTGACTTTATTTTCCTCTTATAATTCTAGAACTTGGAAATTGGTACTGGAACTACTGGAGTTTCAAAACAATTTCTGGTTGCATCTGAATTACTTGGTGTCTGCCAGTGATTTGCAGTTACTGTGGGGTCTATAACAACTTTAATTATAGAGGCCATGTGGAAATTACTGCATTTAAAAATAATAATAGGAAACATTTAGCATCTTAAAAAAAAACAGGTACCTCTTTACTCTTAAAGTTGAGCTATGTATGAAACTCTAATCCCCAGCTTAGTTTTAGATGATTTTTTATGACAATGTTACTTAAGTAATGTACTAAGCACAGAACTAGGTATAAATTCCTTATTTTTATACAGCTATGTAAAACTAGTTTGTTTTACACGACTATAAACAAAACAAATTTAGTTTCCAAGAAACTATGAAGCCAATTAAAATCCAAATTAACAATGTTACTCAATTGATATTGTGTTAAATAAATCACCTATTTCAACAATCAGGGTTCAACTGCTTTGACCAGGTCTTGGAGTCTGGGTATGATACACACCAATGATGTTTCATTTCGTGGCAACTTGGCAAGGTTGTGGTGGCCAATTGTTTGGTCAAACAGGGGCCTAGATGTTGCTGTGGCGGTATCTTGTAGATGTGATTAGCATCTACAACCAGGTGACTTTAAACAAAGGAGATTACCCCCCGATAATGTGTTTGGGCATCATCCATTTCATTGGTGGCTTAGGAGGAAAGAACTGAGGGTTTCAAAAAAAAAACAAAACAAAACAAAAAAAAACGTGACATTCTGTCTCAAGTCTACAATAGCAGCTTTCCTGGGAATTTCTAGTCTGTTAGCCCCCCTTATGGATTTTGGACTCAAGAGTGCAGTATCAGCTCTTACTGAGATTACCAACCTGCTGAACTGCCCTGTGAGTCTCAGATTTGCCAGTCCTCACAATCACCTGAGGCAATTCCTTAAAATAAATCTCTTGATATTTATATCCTGTTAGTTCTGTTTCTCTGGAGAACCCTGACTAATACAGTTGCCTCAGTTTCCCCTCCAGTTTTCTTTGTCATGCTGTCATAGGACCTTCAACTAGACAGCACTTCATGACCTCATTTGCCCTTTATTTGGCAGAAAACTACCATGTATGTCTTGCATTCACTTCAGTTCTCTTCTCATTAGCTAGATAGGTTTAAAATAGTGCTGCTTGCCATTAGTAGTTGCATCAAAGACTGACTTGCCCAAAATATGTATGTATATGTAAATATATAACATTATTATAAATTTCATTGATTTAAAGGATGAGCACAAAATTTACAAATAGTCATACAATGTTTAACACTCTTTATGGTCCATATTTCTATATATATATAGCCAATTGAGTCTCACAATAATTTTTTGCTGAACTTTTGTTTCTGTAGCCAACCTATGGTTGAAGTTCAACCATATTTTGACAAAATTGGAGTATGACTAAATGATTACTCTCCAATTCAACAAAGAAGTCACTCAGCTCATTGAGGAGTGAGCATAGATCCAATATAAACGTTGGTTGAGGTTTTTGTTTATGATAACAAATAAGATGAAAGTGAAACAACAATGTCATATTTCAGAACTTCACTGGCTTTGTCAATGACAAGAGTGGCTCTTTGCTGAATTGGATAATTGTTTTGAATGAAAGGAATATTTCCCCATGGAAGAATATTTCTTCAATGTACTATTCACAAAGTAAATGCTGCAAACACAACACACTCGTAAGTTTAATTTGCTTTTTCGCAAGGTACCACTATGACATCACTAAATGTGTAGTTGGGAAGAGATGTGCAGTAGATATTATTATACAGTATTTCTACCATTCAGACATAAAGAACATAGATAATGGTAAAATGTAGTAAAATATTTAAGAAGTGATGAGTTTTGAGTGTTTATTACCTTTGTTTTTAAGTTTATATATTCTTTTTTTTTTTTTTTTTTAATTAAAGATTTTATTTTTTTATTCATTTATCCCCCCCCTTGCTGCTTGTGCTCACTGGGTCAGCTAACCACGCCGTGCGGGCGGGCTTGCCTTCACCAGGAGGCCCCGGGAACCAAACCCGGGGCCTCCCATATGGTAAACGGGAGCCCTACTGATTGAGCCACAGCCGCTTCCCTATATATTCATTTTTAATAATGGCTATACTTAACAACCAGCTCACCAAATTTAACTGTCAGCTCCTGTGAGCCAGTATCAAGTGGTTCTAGCACACCACAGGGTATGATTTTCCTCATGAGCTTTGTGCCCAGTGGTTCTCAAAGTGTGGTCCCAGGAAAAGCAGATCACCCAGGAACTTGTTAGAAATGTGAATTCTCAGGCTCTACCTGTCCCCAACTCCAAATCTACAGAATCAGAAACCCTCAGTGGGTGGCAGTCAGCAATCTGTTTTATCTATTTAAAAAATCTTTAATTGCTCAAAATAGCAAAAAATGACATAGCAATCTGTTTTAAGGATTCCCCCGTGGGATTCTGGTGCTAGATACAGGTGGAGAAACATGGTCTAGACAAAAGCACTGTTGCTTGAGGACCAGATGATAAAGCTAAATACAGAGTCAAGGAAGGCTGTTCTTTCCAGCTTGCAGTTTGCTAATAGAAAAGAAAGAATAGGAAAGTCAAATATTTGTTAGCATGTGATGGCATTCTGGTGACTTCTAGATCTCTCTAGATAACGAAAGATCTTTGAGGGATCCTTTGCAAGAGAAGCAAAAGCTTCCCAATCAAGCTAGTAGGGTAAAACCATCATAATTTAGTCCTTCAACAGTAGTGAAACCTCATTTCGTCACACTGACTATCAAAATCTATGGCATACAGGTCACACATCATTTAAATCAAACAACATACCAGAACCTGTTGGAGACATTTTTCAGCAACCCTTCCCCAAAAGTTTCTGGGGTTCAGACTGCACCAGAATCAAGTGAAGTAGACATGTTTTAATAAAATCATGTATTCATGAGAGTAATTTCAAAGTTTCAAATCCTGGCAACTGACTGGGTCCAAGAGATAATGTGTAGTGTCTGCGCTTGGGTGTTTGTCCACGGAGTGTAAATAAAAGCTGGCAATGGGAAGATTGTTCAAGTGAAATCCATGGTAGGAGTGGTCCTCCCACTGATTGTGAATTTACTAATGATCATAGCACGGTCAGAGTCAGAAAAGAAAGGGACAGCCTATTGGCCTGCTTTCACACCTTTTAAAAAATTGCAGAAGAACTCACATACAGTAAAGCGCACAAATCTTAAACATAGAGCTTGATGAATTTCTGTCTGTCTGTGAGCCTGTAACCACCACCTGGGCCAACATAATCTTCACTCTAGAAGGCTCTTCTATGCCCTCGCCCAGTCAATCCCCCCAACCTCCCAAGAAAGTACAATTCTGACATCCATCACCTTAGACTTGTTTTCCTGCCCCAGCACTTTCTATAAGTGGCGGCGTATAGGATGTGCTTCTGGCATCTTTTTCTCAACATTATATTTTTGAAATTCATCTATGATGTTGCATAGTTTCTGAACTCACTTTGGATTGATAATTTAGCTGCATATTGAGCCCTAGAGTCAATCTGTTTCCTTTGGAACTTGGAAGGCACAGCAGTCTTGTTTTCTAGAATTAAATATTGCTAATGCCAACCAGATTGTAATCCTTTGTGGATGATATGTTGCATTTTCTTTAAGATTTATAGATTCTTCTCCTTACCCTTAGTGTTCTGTGATTTCAAGGTGGTATTTCTATAAGTGGTTTATTTCCACTCATTTGTTCAGCACTCAGTTGACCTTTTGGATCTGATGCCTGCCTGGACAACTTCTGCTTGCTTTCATTAAAAAAAATTTAAACTTTATTTAAATTTGGATTTCATTTTCATTATGTATTTTGAAAATAATTACTATGGCTTATTATTTAAAAAAATTTTTTCCCTCTGCTTTCTAAAGTTCCTGTTGGACAGACTTTGGGCATCTCTTACTCTCTAGTGTTTTTTTCTTTTTTTTCAAGTTTTCCAACTTGTGGTTCTATCTATATATATATATTTTTTTAAGATTAAAAAAAAACTTTATTTGGAGACAGTAGAAAAGTTGAATTGTATTCTAATTTGAAGAGCTAGACTGGAATTGCCTTGAAAATTATTTTGAATTGTCCTCCAAGATTTGAGTTCCTTTAACTGCCAACTGGAGTCCGGTAGAAATACGACTCAAGAGTTTCCCTCAAATCATTGCTTGGGCTCCAGGCAAGGTGCTGGACTTTTTAGCCAACAAGGTGCTTATTGACAGCACCTCTTAAGGCTGGAGTCTTCAGTTGTCATTAGGAAACAAGCTGCTTCCGAATTGGAAAATCATTTTAATTAGTTAAGTATTCTAAATATCCAAAGCTGTTCTAGCTATGGTTAATGGATATGGAAAACTAAACAAATGCTGTAACCATTTGTGGTTCTATATTCTTGAAGATTCTTCAATTAAATTTCAGCAATTGTATGCTTCATTTCCAAAGACTCTTTCATATTTTCATAATAGGTTGTTCTGTGGCACGCAGATGCTGATTTCTATGAATACCGGCAGGACTTGATGGTTAACCGGCTCCACTCTGTGGTAAGGAGGTGATAATCTGGGCGAAAAGTCAGACTCGAGATGGATCAATGCTCGCATACTGACATTTTCCTCAATTATCCGCATGCAGTTTTTCTACTTTCTAAAGACAGAATTCCTGTCATTTTACCTATAAGCAAAATGCTGGGCTATGTATGGGCAGCAGCAGAAGAGGGTGGTCAGTGGACAGGCAGAGTTATTCTCAAGACACCCTCCATAGATATTCTTTGTTCCCATGGGCAGTCACCCCCTGGAGCCAGCAGACGGGCTGCTCCTTCCCTCCAAGTCTCTCCTACATATTCTGGGAAGTGCCTTATCTTTGGGGTTTTAATTGTCCACTGGCTTCCATCTTCTAGAACTCTTGTGACATTTTGTAGTCACTAAGATTCCCTTCTTGGTCCTTTCACTCTTATAAACATTCCTTTTATGCCATTGTCCTGGGGTCTCTGGAGGCAGGAAAGACAGAACTGTACCCAGTCTGCCTATCCATCTTGAAATGGAACCCTATCCAGGTATTTTAATTTTTTATAGAAGCTATTGTGTTACCTGAATGGCAGAGCAAGTACTCTGATAGCCTGCATTCTATTCTGAGGAAAATTCCTCTCCTTGCTTATGAAACCATCAAGGAACCTCTCCTGACCTGCCCCCAGTTAATAAAATGGGGCTGGAGAACAGAGCCGTTCAGACGCAGAGAGAGAGAGAGCTCATAAAGGAAAGGGTGAAGTTGTGAGGTTAATGTCAGTGAAACGTGAGGGACAATTTCCTAAGCCTGGCAGGCAGTACGGGAAAGGAATAGAGAACTTTGGGATCCAAGGCTTATGGCTAATGACATATCTGAGTTGTGTGGCTTTGAGGCAAATACTGAACTCCTCTAAGTTTTCTCACTTGTGACATGGGAGCCATTTCCGCCTCATGGAGCTACTGTGAGGATTAACTATGGTGAGGTAGGTAAAGCATCTAGTTCAGGGTCAGATTTACAGCAAGTGTTTAAGCAAAGACAGTTTTTAAAACCTCTGCTAGGACATCTTCCTGAATTTTCAAGATGTGGAACTAATTAGCAGTAGCTAGTTTATAATAGTGTATAACAGGTATTCCAGAGCCTTTTGGAATAGAGAACTGAAAGCGGAAGGAGAAAAATAAAATTAAGAGAAAACTAAAAAGTGGCAGGTGATGAGATAGGGCAAAAAAAAAAAAAAAAGGCAATTGATAGTTTGCTAGCAATGAGACATGGAGGAAAAAAATTTTTTTAAAAGACTCATTTACTTATTTGAGGAGTTTCCCACTCCCTCCCCATCCATCCCACATTTAAGTCTAAGTGGAAACCAGAGCTGCAGCATGGTATTATGGATGAGACTTCTCACATTCATTTCAAGAATAGTTGGTGTGTCTAATGAAGGATGTTGTTAATGTGGGAAAGTGTGGAAAGTATGGGAGGGGGAGGGAGGGGACATATGGGAATCCCTTATACTTTTAATGTAACATATAAAGTTTCTTTAAAAATAAAAAAATTAATTATAAAAAAAATTTAGTTGGTATGGGAAATCTGAGAAGATTGCCCGAATCTGGTTTATGGCAGCGTCCAGTGATAAATGTCCATGTGGTTTTGATTTTGGGGGGTCCTGAGTTTGCTGCGCCTGCAGTGGGCACCACTCTTGCCATCAACTCAACAGGGGATGTGCGTGGCACAGGCTTCTGGGCAGCATCCAAGGGCTCGTGACACTTGACATTCATTTATATAAATCTAAACGACAGGAACCCAGCCATTTCTACCTGACTTGGCTCCCTGATAGGAAAAAACACGAAAATATGTGAGGTCTGGGAAAGCCGGGAATTAGCCAGGCTGACCTGGTTAACATTCATAAACTTGAGCTAATACCAGCAGACTTCTGAAGTTCCTATGGCAAAAAAGAATGATTTTGGAGGGAATTTTTATCTGTTAGAAACTCTTAATAATGTCCTTTGTTCTATGTCATTAGCTAAATTAGTTAATAGAATTAAACCCTTTTTCTTTCATTTGATTCTTCTGCAAAAAGGAAAAAAAAAGGGTGATAGCAGACACAGAAAGGAGAATGAAAGAGGTGAAATCCTGCACACAGAACTTGAGATAAATGAAAAAGCCAAACACGCTCCCTGCCTTAATCACCTATTCAGGACCCAAACAACAAACAAAGGTGGTAGTGGTCTCAGTTTGGGCACAGATTAAGAAATCTGCAGGGAGGAGTTTTAGGAGTGGAATCCTCCATACTGAGGAGCAATCAATGAGCAATAGTCAAAAGGACAAAGAAGAAAGCCAAAGCCCAATGAAAACAAAGAACTCTGGCATTCCAAGAATTTTTTGTTTTCAGGAGGTACCGGACTTAATCTGGACTTCCCATGTGGGAAGCAGGCGCTCAATCACTAGAGCCACATCCTCTCTGCCAAAAGTGTTTTAAAGCCCCTCTGGCTCTGCTGCCTCTGCCCAGATTGCCTTGCCCATGTGGTCTAAGCATAGCAATAACTCCCAGCTCCTTGGAATCTTGCCATCCCACGCCCCCAATCAAGACTTTGGTTCCTTACAGCTGGCCCAATACAAAATAAAACCCACTGGCCCTCAACCTGCCCCTAAAGACAATCAAGACAACTTTTCTAAACAATAGGACTTAAGCTTCCTTCTATAAAACTGCTTGCCAACCCTTAAAGCTAGAAGTTGCTTTCTGTTTTGTAAGTGATCAGCTTCCTCGCTGCAGCAGTTTTGGTGTCTTGAATAAAATGCTGTATTCGATGACTTGACCTTGATTTGTCTTTTAAGAAACCTCACGGACATTTATCACTGGACGCTGCCATAAACCAGATTCGGGCAATCTTCTCAGATTTCCCATACCAACTAAATTTTTTTTTTTGTTTTTAAAGAAACTTCATATGTTACATTAAAAATATAAGGGATTCCCATATGTCCCCTTCCTCCCCCTCCTATACTTTCCACACTTTCCCACATTAACAGTCCCTAGATTATTCTCTAGCTTTCTTCTAGGAACTATTTTTTATTATAGTTGTTACTTATATATGCTTCTGCATTCAGTCTGTTGTGGCATCCACTGTCATTTAGCTTCTGGGAAATCCCCCGGTGCATTTGTGAGAAAATAGGTGTGAAAAAAGCAAATAATGTCTTAGATTAGGAGTTGGCAAACTACGGCCTGCCACAGGCCAAATCTGGCCCACTGCCTATTTTTGTAAATAAAGTTTTATTGGAACAAATCCACTCTCATTCATTTACCCATTGTCCACAGATGTTTTGCCCTATAACAGCATAGTTGAGTAGTTAGGCCTGCAAAGCCTAAAAGAATTATCTGACCCCTTCCAGAAAATATTTGCCAACCCCTGTCTTATATTATTGTGAAAGGAGTTTTAACTGCTTGGATCTGCTGGAGGAATCTGAGACAACTCTTGTGCTCCCCAGGCCACACTTTGAGAACTGCTGGTATAACTTATAAAGCTTAATCATTTCATAAATGCTTGTCAGCCAATTCCTCGAGCCCAAGGATAATTTTAATACTTTCCTTTGTATCCCCACTTTATTCTTGCGTTTGTTAAATGTTTATCAAGGCACTGGGGCTCCTGGCTTGTCTCAAGGAGCTCACAAGTGATGGGCAGAGGCTTGCCCAAGTATAGTGGGTAGGAGATGCGGAAGGCGCCATTTCGGGCAGAGGAAAAGTTCTTTGCGATTTTTAAGGGCCTGCATTAGTTTGACTTGCGTGGAGCACTGTAATCTCATTTAGCACCCTGGTGACATGTCCTAGTGCCTTGGGAAGGAGACCAATCAGGCCATGACTTGGAAAGAGCTTGGAGTCATTCCAACCAGCAGGGGACGCTGAAGTTCCTTCCACCAGGTGCCAGATTCCTGGGACTAGCAACTTGGGTGGGAAACCTGACTCTCAACGGTGACAGGAGCCTCAGCCTGGACCTACACGTGCCCGCAGCCTTCCCCCAGACCCTTCCCATCCAAAGAAACCTGAAGAAAGTGAAAACTGTGCTCTCTCAGCGTCAACTGTCTGCTGGAGCCTGATGGACCCCACAAATGAGATTCCAGTGGTGCAAATCGTTATTGTTAGACGTCACTGGGTCATTTCAGGAAGCAGCACAGCGAGGCAGTCATATTTGACTTTGTCATTTGAAGTCTATGAGAATATAATTTTTCATCACAGAAACTTGGGGGGGTTTTGGTTTGTGCCACTTGGGTGAGAAATGTTTACTACAGGGTTTGTATGCTTAGGAATAGCTGATGTATAAGTGAAAATCTGGGATTGGAAATGGCAAAAAAAGATAATGTTGTAACATTTATATAACACAAAGTTTGCCATCTTAACCATTTTTAAGTGTGCAATTCACTTAAATTCTGACTTTTAAGTCTATCCAACTTAGGGTGTTTTAAACTTTTATCTTTTTACAATAACCCATAGAAATAAATATATTTTACTTTGGGACTTATTTTACACACACACACACACACAAACATACATGCAGACATATAACGAATTACAATAAAAGTTAGATGAGATAGTATTTATCTTTACTATGTGATACATCTCATTCACGTCTCTTCCTTTGTCTCCTCTTCTAATTTATTCTATTCTATTAGATTCCATTAGAAAAGCTGGCTGTTATCTACTAAATTAATTCAGTTTCCATTAATGATTGTGACCTGAAGTTTGACAAATACCACTCAAATCATCACTCTTCTGATACCATTTGTGGCAGTTGGGCAGTTTGATGTAATTATGAATTCCAAAAATATAATTGGATCATGCTTGTAAACTGATCTGTTAATCTGGGCATGATTAAGTTATGATTAGGGCGTTGACTGGGCCACGTCAGTAGGGCACTGAGCCCACCCCTTGGTGGGTGAGGAATCAAATATAAAGGCATGGCAAGAACAGAGTTGAAGCAGTTTTTGAGAAGCAGTTTTGATGTTGGAGAAAAGGCCCCAGGAGAAGTGAGCCATTTGCCTGATAGTCTACAGCTGACCATGTGGAGGAACCAGAAGAGCTAAGCCCGGAGAGAAATGCAGCCACGGGAAAAGAGGAACACAAGAAGCCTGAACCCTGGCAAACATCAGCAGCTGTCTTGCTCCAACACGTGGCAATGAACTTTGGTGAGAAGAAACTTACACTTTATGGCCTGGTATCTGTGGACTTCTACCCCAAATAAATACCCTTTATAAAAACCAACCCATTTTTGGTATTTCATATTAGCACCCCTTTGGCTGACTAATACACCATTCTTACGGTCCAATCCCTGAGCAGAATATTCTGTCTCATGAGATTTTCTTACAGGGAGAAAATGACAGAACAGCCAATGTGAGTATTTTGCCTAATTTGGCAACTATTTCCCATCACAGATGATCAAGTTGGCCTGTGAGTTCACAGCCTTCTGTGTTTAGTTGCATTTACAAATTGACTTTCCAATGCTGCAAAGCTGAGGGCCAAGCCCTAGTCTTGGGGCCCTGGCTCCATCTGGTATGTGCACAACTCTGACACTGTCAGTGTTTCATTTGGGTGTGGCCTTCTCTGGGAACCCTGCCTAGATTTTTTTCTGGGGATTTAGGAATTCTCTACCCTCACCTTTCCCTGGCTTCTGCTATGCTCCCATAACACTCTATTCATCTCTTGATTGTTGAACTTCTCATATTATATTTTAATTGTTTGCATGTGGCTATGGATTTCTCCTGAGTTGTACCTTCCTCCTGGGACAGAGTAGTTTATCAATAAATGCTTGTTTGATTGGACCCAAACTATAAAGCTTAAGAACAAATATTGTATCCTTCAAAATGGCTTCACAAATTTTGTTGCAAATTTTTTTTTCTCTTTCTTGAAGCAGGCTCGTCTTCATCTTTTTTTTTTAACCTATCAATTTTATTGATACATATTAATAAAGCATAAATCCATCCAGAGTGTACAATCAATAGTATTTGGTATAATCACATAGTTGTGGATTTATCACTTTCACCTTCATCTTTAAAGTGTACTTATTGATTTTTCCTCCTGTGCGCAATTCATTTGAACAGATAATTTCCACAGGAAATATATAATTTTACTTATATTTGAGTAGAGAACCACCCAGCATAAAACCAATGGTCCCCAAAAGGAACTTACCCCATAAATTTAACATAACGTAAAGACAAAAGAATCTAATTATATTCCCGTGAGCCAATTGCAATATCAAGAGGTTTCTGGCTCATGTTATTTTTTAGTTGTAGCAATAAACATGATAAATGCCAATATATGGAGTTATTTTTTTCTAGGTTTGTAGGACTAGCATCCACTCCTCACATCATAATATCATAATTAATGATTTGAATACACTTAATACAGTGTCAGCAAACCCATCTCTGCCTTTCTCCTTTTCTCAGAAGGTTCCCTTTCCTGTCTCGCTTTTGGCAACACTAGCTCTGCCCTGAGGATTTGGTCCTCCCACCACACCCAGTGGAAGCTCTTTCCTCTCCATCCCCTCTTACCATGTGGCCTGGAGGAGGCAGGTGTGTTCTTTGCTTGACTTTACTGCTTCTAGATCATTCCTTCTCCCTAAAACCTCCGGCTGTGATTGTTGTATTAGTCAGGGTTCTCTAGGAAAACAGAACCGACAGGAGATATCTGTAAATAGTATGAGATTTTATAAAATGCTCTCACATGACCCGGGGGATGCACAAGTCCAAATTCCACAGGGCAGGCTGCAAACCAGGGGCAATGATGAAGGTCTTTGATGAGTTCCCAGGAGATGCTGGCTGTCTGAAGTAGAGCTGGGAATTCTCTCACTGAATGCTGAAATCCCTTCCCCTTTTAAGGCCTTCAACTGATTGGATGAGACATCACTCATTGCTGAGGGCACTCTCCTTGGTTGATTGTAAATGTAATCTGCCACCTATGCAATCAACTTGCTGATGATTAAAGTCTATGAAATGTCCTTATAATACAGTTAGCCCAGGGCTTGCTTGACCAAACAACTGGGCACCATTACCTGGCCAAGTTGACACATTAGCCTAACCATCACAAATGTCTTGTCATCACCCTCCAATGCCTTATAATTCTCCTTGCTGCAGTTTTCTTCAGACCCCTGGGGTGTTCTCTCTCATTCTTGGAAGCTTTTGACTCCTGTCACACTCCCACACTCTCTAATCCCACTCCTACCCTGATTCTTGTGATGTCAATGTTCACACGGATGAGTTGCCCAGTGATCTACTTCAGCTCCTGACAGCCTCTCCTCCAAGAATCTTATCTTCCACCCAGTCTCAGAGATGCACTCCCGTGATCACAGCTGGGTCACAGAGGCTCCTCTGTAACATAATTTCCTAGCTCTACCCATCCATTGCTACTTCACAACTTTTCAACCATCTTTAAAGCATAGCTCCTGCCACATTTTTTTTTACAGCCCCTCACCCACTCAGGTCCTCACTCTGGTCCTTGGGAAATATTTCTTACCCAGTTTTGTGTGTACTGCTCATATTTAAATAAGCACTCTTGTCCATCTCATTTATCATTCTTGCCTCATAAAACCCCAAACCTGGATAACCAGATCTTCCTGTTTGAGCCTGGATGGGGGAAAACACACAACCCCATTAGCTGGTCTCATTAAATTTGTGACCATGAGCCTCCAGTGGCCCTTAGAGCTGTCTAGGGTTAGTCCATTTGCTCTGCATTTTGTACATTTTCTTTCTTCCTTGAACCTCCAGCTCCTTCCCCCCAATTCCTCTGCCAATGATCTCATTTTCTATTTCACTGAGAAAATAGAGGCAATTAGAGAGAATGTTCACATGCTCCCTCCCCAACACGGATGCACCCTCTCTGCTTCATGTCCACCTCCTTGTCTTCTCTCACGGGACTTTTCTGGAACCTTCTGAGCCCCTGTCAAGGACTGACCCTGCCACGCATGCACTGGGTCCAAATCCCTCTAGCCCACCTCTGCACATTTCTCCAGAAATCCTCTCCTCTCTCTTCTGCTTCATTTACTTCCCCTTCATTCATCACCTCCTATCAAAACAACCCCTCTCAGCTGCTGCTTAGCAATACCTTTGCTCCTTTTTGAAGGAGAATGCCACAAAATAATTCCCATCTTGACATTCTCTCTTTAAGTGTCTCTAATTAGGTCTTAGCACCCACTGTTCCCCTGAGGGCTGTTGTCATGACAACAAGTTTAGGTTGCTAAAGCCAATGGCCAGCCCTAACCCCTCAGCCTTCCTGGCCTATAGCAGCACTGCACGGTTGAGACCCTTCTCCTTCTTGGGTCCCTTTGCTTATGGTCCTGTCCAGTCCATGCTGGTGCTTTGGAACTCAATGTCCACCACCCTCACTGTTCCCTGGGTGACCCCATTAGATGTCTCCTCTGTGTGATAAGAACTTCACATCCATGTCCCCTGTCCAGTCCCTCAACTTCAACTCCTGGTTGGTACTTCCAGTGCCCAAGACGCCTTTGCTGAGATAACTAATGCGTGCCCCACACTTAACTTACCTGAAAACCAAAATTTATATCTTTGCACCTGGCCTTCTCCCAGTATGCTCACCCTTGCCCTGCACCTGCCCTTCCAGGGTTTTGCCCTCTCAGCAAAAGTTCACTCCATCTTTTTAGTGGCCTGCCTATCTGGGGGTCTCGACTTGCTATTACCCAAGCACACCCCCAATGTCCAAGTGGGTCTCACTCCCCCAGGGATCTGCTCTCCGTAACCTTCCCAGTTAGTTCCTCTCCAAACACATTATTCAAAATTATAATTCTCTCTTCTCTTCTTTATTTTTGCCACCTGACACTATTTATTTACTTATGATCTGTCTTCCTTGTTAGAATGGAAGCTGCAGGAGGGCAGTGATGTTTGTCTGTTCATGGGTAAATCCCCTAGGCTTAGAGCAGGGCTTGGCACTTAGGAGACATGCACTGCATTTTCTTTCTTAAAATGAATAAATGGATGAGTTTTTGATACCACCGTTTCCTTCTACCTCTGTGGGTTTTAGAACTTGTTCAGTGGTAGGAGCTATATAAAGTCGATGTGTTTTGACATTTCTGGCTAAAATTGTCAACATTATATATATATATATACATATTATTATTATTATTGAAGTTGTGAACTTACAAAACAATCATGCGTAATGTGAAGAATTTCCATACATCACCCCTCCACCAACACACTACATTTTTGTGGAACATTTGTTATAGATTTTGAGAGAACATCACCAGGCTATTACCACTAACTATGGCCTATAGCTTACATTTGGTATATTTTTTTCATACCTCCCTATTATTAACACAGTACCTTCTTTGACATTGATTTAAGAATATTACAATATTGCTGTTAACTATAGTCCATAAGTTACATTAATTGTATTTTCCCATGCATCTCCATATTCTTACCACCTTCTAATAGTGATGTACATTTACTCTAGTTCATCGAAGAACATTCTTGTGTTTGCACTTCAACATTTTTACTTCAAAAAAGTTTTACTAATTTTCCTTCTAATTAAAAAAATTTTTATAGTAGTGTACATACAACTCAGAATTTCCCATTTTAACGTCTTTCAAGTGTACAATTCAGTGGTACTAATTACATTCACAATATCATGCTGTCATCACCAAAGTCCTTTACCCTAACTTTTTTTTTTTTTTTATTGCATTTTATCTTAAATTTTCTTTTTATTACAGCAGTCGTGGGTTTACAGAAAAATCATGCAGAAAGTCCATAGCTCCCATATTACCCCAAACACAACTTTTCCCTATCTTTAATATTTTGCATTAGCATGATACCTTTGTTTCAATTGATAGAACATTATTATAAATATTTTATTAACAGTAGCCCATAGCTTCCATTAAGTTTTACTCTATGTATTGTACAGTTCTATAGGTTTTTAGAAAACTTTTATTCTGGTAACATTTATACAACCTAAAATTTCCCATTTTAACCATTTTCAAGTATACAATTACATTCATCATGTTGTGTTACCATCACCACTATCCGTTACCAAAATTTCTCCATCACCCCAAATAGAAACTCTGCACAAATTATAATTCCCCATTCCCCATACCCACCCTGCCCTGGTAACCTGTACTCTAATTTCTGACCCTTTGAATTTGCATACTCTAAGTATTTCATGTAAGTGAGTTCATACAATATTTGTACTATTGTCTCTGGCTTACTTCAGTCAACATAATGTCTTTGAGTGTCATCCATGTTGTAGCATGTATAGAACTTTGTTCCTTTTCACAGCTGAATAATAGCCCATTGTGTATATATACCACATTTTGTTTATCCATTCATTGGTTGTTGGACATGTGAGTTTCTTCTACCTTTTGGCTATTGTGAGTAATGTTGCTCTGAACATTGGTGTATAAATATCTGCTCAAGTTCCTGCTTTCAATTTTTTTCATATAAAAACTTTATTTTTAGAGAAATTTTAGATACACAAAAGTTACATTGAAAGTATAAGGATTCCCATATACCCCACCCCCTTCCCCTCTCATATTTTCCCCTATTAATAACATCTTACATTAGTGTGGTATATTTGGCACCATTGATGAACAAATATTGAAGCATTGATACTAGCCAAGGTCTATAGTTCGCATTATAGTTTATACTTTCCACTGTATAGTTTTATAGGATTTGACAAAATGTATAAGGGCCTGTATCCATCATTCCAATATCAAGCAGAACAATTCCAATGCCTTAAAAATGCCCTATGTTCCACCTATTCTTCCCTCCTCTCCTCTCAATTCTTTTGGGTATATACCAAGAAGTGGAATTGCCAGGTCATATGTTTATTCTGTGTTCAACTTTCTGACGAACTGCCAAATTGATTTCCACAGGGGCTAAGCCATTTTACACTCCCATCAACAATGTACAAAGGTTCTAATTTCTCTGCATCCTCACCAACACTTGTTATTTTCTTTTTTAAAAATAATAGCAGAGACACAGATGTAGCTCAAGTGGTTGAGTACCTGCTTCTCATGTACGAGGTCCTGGGTTGGTTCCCTGGTACCTCCTAAAAACAAACAAACAAATGAAAAAAACAACTCTCCTTGGGGAACAGATGTAACTCAGTGGTTGAGTGACTGCGTCCCATGTATGAGATCCAGAGTTCATTCCCTGGAACATCCTTAAAAAAATAATAATAATAGCCATCCTAGTGGATGTGAAGAAGTATCTCACTGTGGGTTCTTTTTCCTCCACTTTTTGGTCAGCTTTATTGAAGTATAATTTACATACTTCAAAATTAAAATTTGAATACCAATTTTAATCATAAAATTAGATGAGTTTTCATTTGCATTTCCCTAATAACCAATGATGTTGACCATATTTTTATGGGCTTATTGGCCATTTGTATACCTTCTTTTTTTTTTTTTTAAGATTTTATTTATTTATTCATTTATCCCCCCCTTGCTACTTGTGCTCACTGGGTCAGCTAACCACGCCGTGTGGGCAGGCTTGCCCTCACCAGGAGGCCCCAGGAACCGAACCCTTCTTTAGAGAAATGTCTATTCAAATCCTTTGCCCATTTTTTTTTTTTTTTTACTGGGAGGTACCGGGGATCGAACCCTGGTCTCTCCATATGGTAGACGGACGCCGAACCTCTTTGAGCCACATCCGTTTCCCCTTTGCCCATTTTTAAACTGGGTTATTTAGTCTTTTTGTCTTTGAGTTGTAGCAGAGTTAATATCTATATATTCTGGGTATTAAACCCTTATTGGATATATGGTTAGCAATTATTTTCTCCCATTCTCTAGGTTGCCTTTTTCCTTTCTTGACTATGTCCTTTGACATATAAAAGATTTTAATTTTGATGAAGTCCATTTCCCCTAATTTTTATCATTTTAAATAAAACAATATTCAAAGTAGTTAAACCTTACCAATTAGTCACAGACAGGATTGTACTGGAGTGAGAACCTCTGGCATTCAGTTATCCTAATGAAAATTTCATTTTGTTCTAGATATAAAGATTAAAACAGAACATTTAGGGACCTTGAGTTATATCTTACCAATTAGTCACAGACAGGATTGTACTGAAGTGAGAACCAGATTGCCCCAAACAAGTTTCTGGTGTCCTCTCCCAGGACCCTGCCCCTTATCCCAAGCAGTCCAGGTGGGCCCCAGTTCACCTGAACCACTCTCCTGGTCTTACACAGGAACCAGGCTTAGAAAGTCCAACAAGTTGGTCTTGCTGAGTCCTGGCCAATGGCTGCTGCCTGGTTTTTGAGTCCTGCCTGGTTCAGATGCAGTTACTGCCACACTTGGATTTTATGTTTTTCTGATACTCATCTCCTCTTGGAAAACTTTTTGAAGACACAAACTGTTGATTTTTTTTTTTTTTTAAAGATTTTATTTATTTATTCATTTATCCCCCCCTTGCTGCTTGTGCTCGCTGGGTCAGCTAACCACGCCGTGCGGGCGGGCTTGCCTTCACCAGGAGGCCCTGGGAACCGAACCCGGGGCCTCCCATATGGTAAACGGGAGCCCTACTGATTGAGCCACAGCCGCTTCCCTAAACTGTTGATTTTAACTCTGTCTGGATTTATCCCAAGTGTAAACGCAGCCTTGATTTGGAGCC
Organism: Tolypeutes matacus; assembly: GCA_026826555.1. Lineage (NCBI taxonomy): Eukaryota > Metazoa > Chordata > Mammalia > Cingulata > Chlamyphoridae > Tolypeutes > Tolypeutes matacus. Next base: position 898,002 of record JAKSZT010053762.1, on the reverse strand, counting down.
ACGAATCTGACAACGTTCGCAACACAAAGAAATGGATAACTAGATGCTGCTCCTTCTCCTGCATGAAGGTGGAAGAGGCTGGAAGTTTTGTTTGCCATTTTGTTATGCTGAAGAATCAAGGTCCTTAAAAAACAGAAGCTTGGACTTAGCATTGCATTCACTTTATGCAACAATATTGAGATCCAATTTTAATGCGTGGTCTATTGTAAAGCTTTGAAAATGCAGAGTTACAAAAAAGAAAATAATCAACTTTATCCCCATACTCAGAATTAACCACCACTAACATCGTTATAGACTCATTTCAGTCTATTTAAACTTTCCATATTGTTTTTATAAGAACAACACCCATTCACTGTAAATAATTCAAACTATGCAGAAAGCACAAAGATGAGAGTAAAAATGTCACCTCAAATCCAGGGTGGATTTATCCATTAGGCAGAGTAGGCTCTGTACAAATGCAGACAGAAATACCCATTGTCAGCATTAGGCAAATGTAACTGGAGCCACTAGGAAAACTTGAACAAAACTGGAATTTCACCACAGATGCTATTTTAAGATAAAATAAAATTTTACTTGAATTTAGTTGAATAACAAGGAACTGAGGGATATATGAAGGAAATACAGAACATCTGATAAGAATTTCTTATTACAAGTAATATAACTTTCTAAAATATCTCCCTAAGATTAAGAATGAATACAATAAGAAGGTGGTGTCACCAGGCTTCAGTCTGAAGACAGTATCAGCTGATTCTTGTTCCAAAGGGTGAGGAATTAGCAATGTCAAGCTTCTTTCTGATGCCATTCTTTGACAGGGCCCACGGTTCTGTACTCATGGTCTGCTCTAGAACCTGATTTCTCAAAGCTGTTTAATGTCGCCTCCATATGCTACCATGTGTCTTTACATCCTCTTCATTGCATTCAGCTCTTGATTGGCAGGTTTCATTGTCAAGCAAGGTTTTTAACAACTCATGGGTACTATGTTCTCTAGGTTCTTTTTTTTTTTTTTTACCGGGAGGTCCCGGGGATTGAACCCAGTTTCCTCCATATGGGAGACAGACGCCCAACCATTTGAGCCACACCCATCCCCCCTCTAGGTTCTTTTGTGTGTGGAATATCTGCCTGTTGCCTTTTTTCTTGAATGACATCAAGACAAATAGAATATTTTTGGGTTACACTTCTTTCCCACAGAATCTGTAGACATTGTTCCATAGACTGCTGGCACTGAAAGCTGCTCTGGAGAAATGTGAATCATGCCAAGATTTTACCTCTGGCAGATGATATGTTTTCTTCTTCTGGATGCCTGGAAAATTCTCTTTTTATTCTTTGAAGTACAGTAGTTTAACTGAGGGATAGCTCATTGTTGCATATTGGGGTTTTCCCCCTTCTTTTATCATTTTTTAGAGCAGTAGTTGGTTTATAAAACAATCACACAAAATACAGGACTCTCAAATACCCCAACAACACCTTGCATTGGTGTGGAACATAAGTTACAATTGATGATTGCACTTTTTTAAAATATATATATAAAGGAATTTAAGGACATGTCATAGGGTAGGCAAGGGAATAAAGAGTTTAGTGAAAAACGAGGGAAAAGAAAAAAAGTGCACACCCCAGGCACAGGTGCGGGTATGCTGCAGAGTGAAACACACCCGCACATTTTTGTAATAGTACTATTAATTCAAGTCCATGGTTTAACTTAGGGCTCATTGTTTGTGGAGTACAGTTCCATGGATTAAAAAATTTTAAATTGTTACCAGATATAAAATCTTACACTTACCCTTTTAATCATATTCAGATCTATATTTTATTGTGTTAATATTCACAATGTTCTGCTAGCATCATCACCATACATTACCAAAACATTTTCTTCGTTCCAAATAGGAATCCTGTACATTTTAAGTCTTAACTTCCCATTGCCTATCCCCACCCTGTCCCCTGGTAACCTATATTCTAGATTCTGACTCCATGAGTTTGCATATTCTAATTGTTTCAAATCAGTGAGATCATACAATATTTGTACCTTTGTGTCTGGCTTATTTCCCTCAACATGATGTTTTCAAGGTTTATCCATTTCGTCACATGTATCAGGATTTCATCCCTTTTTACAGCTGAATAATATTCCATTGTATCTATAAACAACATTTTATTTATCCATTCATCAGTTGATGGACACTTGGGTTGCGTCCATTTTTTTGGCAATTGTGAATAATGTCACTATGAAATTGGTGTGCAAATATCTGTTTAAATCCTTGCTTTCAATTCTTTCAGGTATATACCTAGAAGTGGGATTGCCAGGTTGTGTGGTTGTTCTATACCTAACTTTCTGAAGAACTGCCAAACTGTCTTCCACAGCAGCTGCACCATTTTACATTGCCTCCAGCAATGAAAGATTGTTCCTATTTCTCTGAATCCTCTCCAACACTTATTTTCTGTTTTTTAAATAGTAGCCATTCTAATGGGTGTGAAATGGTGTCTCATTGTGGTTTTGATTTGCATTTCCCTGAGGGCTAACGATGTTGAGCATCTTTTCATGTGATTTCTGGCCATCTGTATATGGTCTTTGGAAGATATCTGTTCAAGTCTTTTGTCCTTTTTAAAAACTGGGCTGTCTGTCTTTTTGTTGTCATGGCAGTTTGAGATTATTTATGAATCCCAACAAGAGAGATTATGTTTTTAAACTATTCTATTCCTCTGGGTGTAATACCCTTTGATTCACCTGAGATGTCTTTGATTAAATTATGTTAAGATTAGGGCTTTGATTCGACCACTCCAGTAGGATGTATCTCAAGTTGATTCCCCGCCCCCTTGGTGGGCCTAAATAAATGGACACTCACTCAAGAAGACACAAGGAAGAAGAGAAAACCTGGTCATTTTGGTCCTGCCATGTGACAGAAAGGAGAAGGCTTGAACAGCTAAAGCCCGCGAAGAGAGATGAGCCGTTTGCCTGAGAGTTTGCAGCCAAAGAGAACAGAGCAGCTGAGCAGGTGAGAAGGCAGAGAGACCAGGTAGAGATCGCCCACCATCTTGCTTCAACATGTGGCAAGAGACTTTGGCGAGACAGCAGCCTTGAGTTGGACTCCTTAGGGCCTCATAGCTGTAAGCTTTTACCCCAAATAAATACCCTTTATAAAAGCCAACAGATTTCTGGTATTTAGCATCAGCACCCCTTTGACTGACTAATACAGTTGTTAAGTTGAAGATTTTTTTATATATATAAGGGATATTAATCTTTTATCAGATATGGGGTTTCCAAATATTTTCTCCCTTTGTGTAGGTTGTCATTTCACTTTCATGATAAAGTCCTTTAAGGACCAATATTTTTTAATTTTGTCCCATTTATCTATTTTTCTTTTTGTTATTTGTGCTTTGGGTGTAAGGCCAAAGAAACCATTGCCAAACACGTTTCCTTATGTTTTCTTCTAGGAGTGTGGTAGTTCCAGCTCTTTTATTAAGGTCTTTAATCCAATTTGAGGTGATTTTTGTATAAGGTGTGAGGTATGGGTCTTCCTTCTTTATTATTGCAAGTAGAGATTTAGTTTTCCCTGCACCATTTGTTGAAGAGACTATTCTTTCCCAATTGAGTAGTCTTTGACATCTTGTCAAAAATCAGTTGGGCATTAAGGTGAGGGTTGATTTTTGAGGTTTCAATTCTATTCCATTGGTCTATATGTCTGTTCTTGTGCCAATACCATGCTGTTTTGATTTCTCTGGCTTTGTAATAAGTTTGAGAAGTGTGAGTCCGTCAAATTTGTTCTTCTTTTTTAAAGATGACTTTAGCTATTTGGGGCCCCTTATCCTTCCATATATATTTGATGATTGGCTTTTTCATTTCTGCAAAGAAAGTTGTTGGAATTTTTATTGGGATTGTATTGAATCTATAAATTGATTTGGGTAGTGTTTGCATCTTTTTTTTTTTTTTTAATTTTCTTTTTTTTTTTTTAACTTTATTTTGTACATTTAATAATTGAAAACATAAGCAATTAAAAACTAAAAAGTAAACACAGATGAATAAATATATACATTTCTCAATTAAATGTAATGGATACATGTAAATTTTTTTTGTTTTGTTTTGTTTTTTGTTTGTTTTTTTGTTTTTTTTGTGTGTGAATCAAACAATATATTGCACAATATATTTGGTTCATAGTAATGTATTCATACAGTATTTGTCCTTTTCTGTCTGGCTTGCTTCACTCAACATAATGTCCTCCAGGTTCATCCATGTTACCATATGCTTTATGACTTCATTTCTTCTTACAGCTGCATAATATTCCATCGTGTGAATAGACCACAGTTTGTTTATCCATTCATCTGTTAATGGACACCTGGGTTGTTTCCAACTTTTGGCAATGGTGAATAATGTGGCTATGAACATCGGTGTGCAGATGTCTGTTCGTGTCACTGCTCTCAGTTCTTCTGGGTATATACCCAGTAGTGGTATTGGAGGGTCACGTGGCAAGTCTATATTCAGCTTCTTTAGGAACTGCCAAACAGTCCTCCATAGTGGTTGTACCATCCTGCATTCCCACCAACAGTGCAGAAATGTTCCTATCTCTCCACATCCTCTCCAACACTTGTAGTTCTCTGTCTTTTTCATAGTGGCCGTTCTGATAGGTGTGAAATGATATCTCATTGTAGTTTTGATTTGCATTTCCCTAATCATGAGTGATGTTGAGCATTTCTTCATGTGTTTTTTTGCCATTTGTATTTCTTCTTCGGAGAAATGTCTACTCAAGTCTTTGGCCCATTTTTTAATTGGGTCATTTGTCTTTTTATTGTTGAATTGTAACATCTCTTTATATATCCTGGATATTAAACCTTTATCAGATATGTGATTTCCAAATATTTTTTCCCATTGAGTTGGCTGCCTTTTCACCCTTCTGACAAAGTCTTGTGAGGTACAAAAGTGCTTAATTTTGAGGAGGTCCCATTTATCTAATTTTTCTTTTGTTGCACGTGCTTTGGGTATGAGGTCCAAGAAACCACCACCTACTACAAGGTCTTGAAGATGTTTCCCTACATTTTCTTCCAGTAGTTTTATGGTCCTGGCTTTTATATTTAGATCTTTGATCCATTTTGAGTTGATTCTTGTATAGGGGGTGAGATAGGGGTCCTCTTTCATTCTTTTGGTTATAGATATCCAGTTCTCCCAACACCATTTATTGAAGAGACTGTTTTTTTCCCATCAGTGTGGGCTTGGTAGGTTTGTCAAAAACCAGTTGACCGCATAGGTGAGGGTATATTTCTGGATTCTCAATTCTATTCCACTGATTGATATGTCTATCTTTATGCCAGTACCATGCTGTTTTGACCACTGTAGCTCTGTAATATGTTTCAAGGTCAGGCAGTGAAATTCCTCCCACATTGCTCTTCTTTTTTAGAATATTTTTGGCTATTCGGGTGCATTTACCCTTCCAGATGAATTTGGTAATTGCCTTCTCTAATTCTGTAAAGTAAGCTGTTGGGATTTTGATTGGTATTGCATTGAATCTATAAATCAGTTTGGGCAAGATTGACATCTTCACGATATTTATTCTTCCAATCCATGAACACTGAATGTCTTTCCATTTGTTTAGGTCTTTTTAAATTTCTTTAGCATTGTTTTGTAGTTTTCTGCATATAGGTCCTGTACTTCCTTGGTTAAATTAACTCCTAGGTATTTGAGTCTTTTTGTTCCTATTGAAAATGGAATTTTCCTCCTGATTTCCTCCTCAGATTGTTCAGTACTAGTGTACAAAAACATTACTGATTTTTGCGTGTTGATCTTATATCCTGCCACTTTGCTGAACTCATTTATTAGTTCAAGTAGCTTTGTTGTGGATACTTCAGGATGTTCTAAATACAGGATCATGTCATCCACAAACAGTGAGAGTTTTACTTCCTCTTTTCCTATTTGGATGCCTTTAATTTTTTTGTCTTGTCTAATTGCCCTAGCTAGAACTTCTAGTACAATGTTGAATAACAATGGTGACAGTGGGCATCCTTGTCTTGTTCCTGATCTTAGGGGGAAAGCTTTCAACCTTTCCCCATTGAGTATGATGTTAGCTGTGAGTTTTTCATATATGCCTTTTATCATATTGAGGAATTTTCCTTTTATTCCTATCTTTTGAAGTATTTTTATCAAAAAAGGATGTTGGATTTTGTCGAATGCCTTTTCTGCATCTATTGAGATGATCATGTGGTTTTTATCCTTTAATTTGTTAATGTGGTGTATTGCATTGATTGATTTTCTTATGTTGAAGCAGCCTTGCATACCAGGAATAAATCCCACTTAGTCGTGATGTATAAGTCTTTTGATATGCTGTTGGATTCGATTTGCAAGTATTTTGTTGAGAATTTTTGCATCTATGTTCATGAGAAAGATTGGTCTGCAATTTTCTTTTCTTGTGGAATCTTTATCTGGCTTTGGTATTAGGGTGATGTTGGCTTCATAAAATGTGTTGGGTAATTTTCCCTCCTCTTCAATTTTTTGGAAGAGTTTAAACAGGATTGGTGTTAATTCTTTTAGAAATGCTTGGTAGAACTCACCTGTGAAACCATCTGGTCCTGGACTTTTCTTTGCTGGGAGATTTTTGATGACAGATTCAATCTCCTTAATTGTGATTGGTTTGTTAAGTTCTTGTATTTCTTGTTGTGTCAGTGTATGTTGGTTATGAGTTTCTAGAAATTTGTCCATTTCATCCAGTTCGTCTAGTTTGTTGGCATATAGTTTCTCATAATATCCTCGTATGATTCTTTTTATTTCTGTGAGGTCATTTGTAATTTCCCCCCTTTCATTTCTGATTGTATTTATTTGTATCTTCTCTCTTTTTTTCTTTGTTAGTCTAGCGAGAGGTTTGTCAATTTTATTGATCTTCTCAAAGAACCAGCTTTTGGTTTTGTTGATTTTCTCTATTGCTTTTTTGTTCTCATTTTCATTTATTTCTGCTCTAATCTTTATTATTTCTTTCCTTCTTTTTGCTTTGGGATTGGTTTGCTGTTCTTTTTCTAGTTTCTCAAGTTGTTCAGTTAAATATTTGAGTTTAGCTCTTTCTAGTTTCTTAATATAGGCATTTAGGGCTATAAATTTCCCTCTCAAGACTGCCTTTGCTGTATCCCATAAGTTTTGATATGTTGTGTTTTCATTTTCATTTGTCTTAATATATTTACTGATTTCACTTGCAATTTCTTCTTTGACCCACTGAATTATTAGGAGTGTGTTGTTTAGTCTCCACACATTTGCAAATTTCCTTTTTTCCTGTCTGTTATTGATTTCTAGTTTCATTCCATTATGATCTGAGAAGGTGCTTTGTATAATTTCAATCTTTTTATATTTATTGAGAGCTGTATTGTGACCTAACATGTGGTCTGTCCTGGAGAAAGATCCATGGGCACTTGAGAAGAATGTATAACCCGCTGAGTTTGGATGCAGTGTTCTGTATATGTCTGTTAGGTCTAACTTGTTTATCATATTGTTCAAGTTCTCTGTTTCCTTGTTGATCTTCTGTCTAGTTGTTCTATCTAATGATGTGAGAGGGGTGTTGAAGTCTCCGACGATTATTGTAGAAATGTCTATTTCTCCCTTCAGTTTTGCCAGAGTTTGTCTCATATATTTTGGGGCACCCTGGTTAGGTGCGTAGATATTTATGACTGTTATATCTTCCTGGAGGATCGTCCCTTTTATTAATATATAATGGCCTTCTGCATCTCCTATTATTTTTTTGCATTTGAAGTCTGTTTTGTCTGATATTAGTATAGCTACCCCTGTTCTTTTCTGTTTACTATTCGCATGGAGTATCTTTTTCCAACCTTTTACTTTCAGCCGGCTTGTATCCTTGTGTCTGAGGTGAGTTTCTTGTAAGCAGCATATGGATGGGTCATGTTTTTTTATCCATTCTGTCAGCCTGTATCTTTTGATTGGGGAATTTAATCCATTCACATTCAATGATATTACTGAAAATGCACTATTTATTTCCTCCATTTTGTTCTTTGGTTTTCATATGTCATCTTATTTTTGTCTTTCTTTTTACTCTTTTGGTTATCCTTTCTGCTTTTCTTTCTTCTACACTCTCCTCCAAGCCTCTCTCTCCTGTCTTTTTCTTTCAGGTTCTAAGGCTTCCTTTAATATTTCCTGCAAAGGTGGATTGTTTTTTGCAAACCCTCTTAGTTTCTGTTTGTTTGTGGATACTTTATATTCACCTTCATATTTGAAGGACAGTTTTGCTGGATAAAGAATTCTCGGCTGGCAGTTTTTCTCTTTCAGTTTCCTAATTGTATCATACCACTGTCTTCTTGCCTCCATCGTTTCTGAAGAGAAATCTGCACTAAGTCTTACTGGACGTCCTTTGTACGTGATCGTTTGCTTCTCTCTTGCTGCTCTGAGAATTTTCTCTTTATATTTTACATTTGACATTCTGAATAATATGTGTCTTGGCGTAGGTCTATTTGGATTTATTCTTATTGGGGTACGGTGTGCTTCTTGGACATGTAAGTTCATTTCTTTCGTGAGAGTTGGGAAATTTTCAGCTATTATTTCCTCAAATACTCTTTCTGCCCCTTTTCCTTTCTTTTCTCCTTCTGGAACTCCCATGACACGTATGTTCTTGCGTTTTGTGTTGTCATTCAACTCTCTGAGCCCCTGCTCAATTTTTTTCCATTCTTTTCTCTCTCTGTTCTTTTCTTTCTTCAATTTTAGCTGCTCTTTCTTCAGTATCACTTATTCTTTCTTCTATCATTTCGAGTCTGCTGTTGTATGCTTCAAATGTATTTTTTACTTCACCTATTGTGTCTTTCATTCCCAAGAACTCCATTACTTTTCTCTTCATGATTTCAAATTCTTCTTTACGTTCGCGTAATGACTTCTTGATGTCATTGAGCTCTTTAACTATATTTTCTTTATCTCATTAATTTGATTATGGAAATGTATGCTCATCTCACTGATTAGTTCTCTCAAATTCTGCATCTCTTCTGGGACTTTGCTGTATTCATTTTCCTGGGCCATGTCTTCTATTTTCTTAGTATGGCCCGTAATTTTTTGCTGGTGCTTAGGCATCTGGTTAGTTTGTATTTTAGTTAGATGCTCTATCTCTTTCTCTTTTATGGGGTTTTAGTGGCAGGTGGCTGTGAGTTACCACCGCTCTTTGATTTTTGGCTCAACCTTGATTGTTAGGATTGTTCTGCTGGTTACTCAAAACTGGGCACTGGACCCAGTAATTGGTTGTAGAGTCGTTTCCTAGGGCCTTGGGCAGGGAGGCTATAGAGGCCAGGAAAAGCCTCTCTTACTTATTAATTTTCTTATGTGCACTTCCTTGGTCTGCCAGGAGATGGCGCTTGTTGGCAGCTCTCAATTTAATGCCTGGTCAGAGCGTATTTGTTGTGACACAGACCAGATCAATGTGATAGAGCTTCCTGTCTGGGGGCTAAGAGTCCTGTGATTCAAACTTTCTGAGACAGTTCTCCAGACTTCTCTCATAGCGCCCCCCTTTTCCCAGCTAGGAAATATTTCCACTCCCTTCTGAATCCTCAACAATCAGTCCCTGTTAGTAGAGGAGGAGACTGGGAGGTTTGTTTATCTTTAACCCCTTGCAGGCTCCAAGGCAAACAATGGCGCAGCCTCACCCAGCCTGGAAGGGCTCTCGGGACAGGGCCGACCAAACCCCGGAGTCCAAAGCAGGGTCAGCCCTAGGCTCTCTCTCCCCTCTCCCGTGGTGTCCTCAACAATTAGTGCAGGCTAGAAGAGAGGGAGGTTGTGAGGATCGTATTTCTCCAGTCCTTTCCAGGCTCCCAGGGCAAACCGCAGTGTGGAAGGGTCCGTGGGGCTCCGCAGCCCAAATTTCAGGTCAGAACCTGAGTCAGCCTAAGGCTGTGTCCCTCTCTCTCCCCTTTCCAGGAGTGGCAGATCCCTGAAGCCCCCTTTGTCTGTGGTCACAGGCCCAGAGGCCCGAGAATTCTGAAGAGTGTGGGGGAGGGTGCAGGCAGCAGCAGAAGCTGCTACTTGCAACTCACAGTTCTGTAGTCGCGATTTCCCTCTTCTGTCCCTCTCTCCTCTGGGTGGTGTGCAGCCTTCACCTGCTGTCCTAAACCCTAGAAGATCTTTTTCGGGGCTGTTTCAGCCTGTCCTCTAGCTATTTTTCTGGAGAAGAGATTCCTGTGTCTTACTAGTCCGCCATCTTCCCGGAAGTCCAGTGTTGGCATCTTAAAAATATTTAGTCTTCCCATCCATGAACCTGGAATCTTCTTTCATTTATTTAGGTCTTCTTTAATTTCTTTTAGCCCTGTTTTGTAGTTTTCTGTGTACAAGTCCTTTATATCCTTTGTTAGATTATTCCTAGAGATTTGATTTTTTAGTTGCTATTGTGAATGGAATATTTTTCTTGTTTTCTTCTTTAGATTGTTCACTGTGTATATGAACACTACTGATTTTTGGGTGTTGATATTGTACCCCACCACTTTGTTGAATTCATTTATTATTTCTAGGAGCTTTGTTCTGGAGTTTTCGGGATTTATGTATTTAGAATCATATCATCTGTAATCAAGGAAAGTTTTAATTCTTCCTTTTCAACTTGGATGCCTTTATTTCTTCTTCTTACCTAATTGTTCTGGCAAGAACTTCCAGTACAATGTTGAATAACAATGGTGACAGTTTAATCCATTAACATTCTATGTTATTACTGTATAGACATTACTTACTTTGAACATTTTATCCTTTGTATTTCATAGGTCATATCTCATTTTTGTCTTTTTACCCTTTTGTTTACTTTTTCTGATATTCTTCATTTTACACTCTTCTCCAAGCCTCTCTCTCTCTTGTCTTTTTAGGCTATAGAACTCAAATCAGCATTTCTTGTAAAGCCAGCCTCTTGTTTACAGACTCACTTAGTTTCTGCTTATCTGTAAATATTACCCACCCTCATTACTGAAAGACAATTTTGACAGATAAATAATTCTTGGTTTGAAGTTTTGTCTTTCAGTATCTTAACTATATAGTACCTCTGCCTTCTTGCATCCATGGTTTTTTATGAGAAATCCATCCTAAGTTATACTAGATATCCCTTATACGTAAGGATTGCTTTTCTCTTGCAGTTTTTAGAATTCTTTCTTTATCTTTGGCATTTGACATTCTAAATTGTATGTGTTTCAGAGTAGGTCTATTCAGATTTACTCTGTTTGGAGTACATTGAGCTTCTTAGGTATGTATATTCATGTCTTTCACGAGAGGGGAAAATTTTTGCCATTATTTCCTCAAATACTCTTTCTTCCCCTTTCCTTTGTCTTCTTCTTCTGGAGCTCCCATGACACATATGTTGATGTACTTTGTGCTATCATGCAATTCCCTGAGCCTCTCCTCCATTTTTTCCATTCTTTTCTCTATTTGTTCTTCTGTCTTTTCAATGTCAGCTGTTCTGTTTTCTAATTTGCTCATCTTTTTTTTCTGCCATTTCAAATCTGTTTGCTGTATGCCTCAAATGTATTTTTAATTTCATCCATTGTGTCTTTCATTCTCATAAGCGCTGTTATTTTACAGTTCAAGCTTTTAAATTCTTTTTGTGCTCACCTAGTGTCTTTTTTTTTTTTTTTTTAATTGACTTAATTTTTTTCTTTTTGGTGTCCAGGTCTAGAAGTCCCTTCCCACCCCTGCTTGCTGTCTGTGTCCATTTGCTGGGTGATCCTCTGTGTCTGTTTCTTACCTTCTCTTCTCATTTTTCTCCTTCAGGCTTCACCGGGATTAGATCTTAGGGACCTCCGATATGGAGATAGGCACCCTGTCACTTGCACCACCTCCGTTGCTGGTTTCTGGTGCATCTCACTTTGGCTTTCCCCTGTGTCTCTCTTTTGTTGCATCATCATCTTGCTGCATGGCTCGGCTTGAGTCACATCCACTTCCCCCCAGTGTCTTCTTAATTTCCTTTATCTCTTTAGCCATATTTTCCTTCAACTCCTTGAAGTGATTTAGGAGATTTATATGAACATTATTGATTAGTTGTTTCAAACCTTGTGTCTCATCTGCTGTTTTGATTTGTTCCTTTGCCTAGGCCATATATTCCTGTTTCTTAGTAAGGTTTGTAATTTTTTGATGTCTAGGCATCTGATTATGATGATGAGTTTAGTCTGATGATCAGTTTCTCTCTCTTGCCTAAGGATTTATTGTTCAGTGGCTTTGTGTTATGGCTCTTCCTTGATTTCTGGTTCAACTTATTGTAGTTCTTTAGAATTACCACTGTTTAATTACTCAAAACAGGGCCAGGAACCCACTAATGGGGCGCAGACCAGTTTCCAAGGGCCTTGGGGAAGAGCAGTAAAGTCACCAAAAAACCTTATTTATTCCCTCCTTAGAATGCACTTTCCTGGCCTGCTAGCAGATGGTGCTCTTCAGCAAACCTCTCAGCTCAAACCTTAGGGGGGAATGTATTCTCTCAATCTCGTGCTGGCGGGTGGGAGGTGGGGTGGGGTGGGCAGTCAGAAGCAATGTCCTGGAGAGTTCTCCCTCAGGGAAGCCTATTCAAAGCCAAGCTTCACTGTTCAAACTTGCTGATCAAAGACCTCTTTCCTCCTTCTGCCATATCCTCCCTTATCACAGGGAGGAAAGAAATTTCCACTCCTCTCTGTGTGGGCAGCCATCAGTCCAGGTAAGTAAGGAGGCTATCTTTAGCTTTCTGCTGGCTCTGGGGTGAAGACAATGGCATGGCCATGCCCGACCATGATGGGTGGGACCTGTGGGACACAGCAGAGCTGGATTGGCACTAGGCTGTGTCCCTCCGTCTCCCCTTTCTTGGGGAAGTGAACTCCTGTGACCCTCTCAGTCCATAGCTGGTGGCCAGAGTCCGGAGGACCCTAAGCTGTCTCCTCCAAGGGTGGGAGTTACTCCACAGATCTTCCTGACAGAGTCTCCTTTTCTTTGGCCCCCTCTTTTCTGGGTGCTGCTCTGTTCTCCTGAGCTCAAGAATAGTTGATCCAGACAGTCCTCTAGTTATTTTTCTGGGAGAGAAGTGAGCCTTTACCTCTCTAATTCTCTGTCTTCCTGGAACTGTAGTGTATTACATTAACCAATTTTCTTATGTTGGACCAACCTTGCATACTAGGGATAAATCCCACTTGATGATGCTGTATAATTCTTTTAACATGCTGATTTTTCCATCTATATTCATAAGTGATATTGGTCTGTAGGTTTCTTTTCTCATGGTATCTTTATCTAGCTTTGGTATGAGTGTGGTGTTAGCCTCGTATAATAAGTTAGGGACTGTTCCCTTCACTTCAGTTTTTTGGAAGAGTTTGAGTAGAATTGGAGTTAAATCTTCTTGGAATGTTTGGTGGAATTTCCCTGTGAAGCCATTTGCTCCTGGGTTTTTCTTTGTTAGGAAAATGCTGGTTACTGATTCAATCTCTTTACCTGTGTTTGGTTTGTTGGGGTCTTCTATTTCTTTCTTTCTTTCTTTTTTTTTTTTTACCGGGAGGTCCTGGGGATCGAACCCAGGTCCCTCCATATGGGAGACGGACGCCCAACCAGTTGAGCTACATCCAACCCCCTTCTATTTCTTTCTGAGTCAATGTAGATAGTTTGTATATTTCTAAGAATTTGTCCATTTAATTTAAGTTATCTAATTTATTGGCATACAGTTAGTATTAGTCAGGGTTCTCTCAGGAAACAGAATCAACAGGAGATATCTGTCAATAATATGAGATTTTATAAGAGTCTCTCACATTACTGTGGGGATGCACAAGTCCAGGTTCCTTAGGCAGGTTGCAAACCAGGGGCTCTAATGAAAGTCCAATGAATGTTCCTTGATGAGTTTCTGGAAGAAGTTGGCTGTCCAAAGACAAGCTGGGAAATTCTCTCTGACTGTTGAAATCACTTCCCCTTTTAAGGCATTCAACTGATTGGATAAAAGCGTCACCCATTGCTGATGCAATCTCCCTGATTAATGCAGATGTAATCAGCTAACCATGCAGTAAACTCACTGGTGATCGAAGTCCATAAATGCTCTTGTATTACAATTAGCCCAGTGCTTGCTGGACCTAACACCTGGACACAATTACCTGGGCGAGTTGACACATTAGCCTAACCATCACACAGTTATTCATAGTATCTACTTAAAATCCTTTTTATTTCAGTGGGGTTGGTAGTGATATCCCCCTTTTACTATTTTCATTATTTGTAACCTCTCTCTTTTTTCCTTTCATTTGTAACTTCCCCTTTTTCATTTCTGATTGTATTTATTTGCATCTTCTCTCTCTTTTTCTTTTTTAGTCTAGCTAGGGATTTGTCAATTTTATTGATCTTCTCAAAGAACCAGTTTTTGGTTTCGTTGATTTTCTCGATTGTTTTTTTGTTATCATTTTTCATTTATTTCTGCTCTAATCTTTATTATTTCTTTCCTTCTGCTTGCTTTGGGATTAGTTTGCTGTTCTCTTTCTAGTTTATCTAGTTGTCCAGTTATGTCTTTGAGTTTAGCTCTTTCTTCTTTTTTAATATAGGATTTTAAGGCTATAAATTTCCCTCTCAAGACTGCTTTCAGTGTATCCCTTAAGTTTTGATACATTGTGTTCTCATTTTCATTTGTCTCAATATATTTACTGATGTCACTTGCAATTCCTTCTTTTACCCATTGATTATTTAGGAGTGTGTTGTTCAGCCTCCACACATTTTCGAATTTACTTTTTTCCTATCTATTATTGATTTCCAGTTTCATTCCATTATGATCTGAGAAGGTGCTTTGTATAATTTCAATCTTTTTATATTTATTGAGAGTTGCATTATGATGTAAGATGTGGTCTATCCAGGAGAAAAATTCATGGGCACTTGAGAAGAATATATAACCCACTGAGTTTGGATGCAGTGCTCTGTATATGTCTGTTAGGTCTAACTTGTTTATCATATTGTTCAAGTTCTCTGTTTCCTTGTTGATCTTCTGTCTAGTTGTTCAATCTAATGTGAGTGGGGTGTTGAAGTCTCCAACAATTATTGTAGAAATGTGTATTTCTCCCTTCAGTTTTGCCAGAGTTTGTCTCATGTATTTTGAGGCACCCTGGTTAGGTGCATAGATATTTATGACTGTTATATCTTCCTGGTGGATTGTCTCTTTTATTAATATATAATGGCCTTCCGTATCTCATAACTCTTTTGCATTTAAAGTCTGTTTTGTCTTATATTAGTATAGCTACCCCTGCTCTTTCCTGGTTACTATTCGTGTGGAGTATTGTTTTCCAACCTTTCACTTTCAGCCAGTTTGTATCCTTGGGTCAAAGGTGAGTTTCTTGTAAGCAGCACATGGATGGCTGATATTTTTTTATCCATTCTATCAGCCTGAATCTTTTGATTGGGGAGTATAATCCATTCACAGTCAATGATATTACTGTAAATGCATTATTTTCCTTCCTCCATTTTATTTTTGGTTTTCATATATCCTCTTATTTTTATCTGGCTTTTTACTCTTTTGTTTATCCTTTCTGCTATCCTTTCTTCTATACTCTCCTCCAAGCCTCTCTTTCCTGTCTTTTTCTTTCAGGTTCTAAGGCTTCCTTTGGTATTTCTTGCAAAGGTGGATTCTTTTTTGCAAACTCTTTTAGTTTCTGTTTGTGAATATTTTATACTCACCTTCATATTTGAAGGACAGTTTTGCTGGATAAAGAATTCTCACCTGGCAGTTTTTCTCTTTCAGTTTCCTGATTGTATCATAGCAATGTCTTCTCGCCTCCATGGTTTCTGAGGAGAAATCTGCGCTAAATCTTACTGGACATCCCTTGTATGTGATGGTTTGCTTCTCCCTTGCTGCTCTGAGAATTTTCTCTTTATCTTTGACATTTGACATTCTGAGCAGTATGTGTCTTGGAGTAGGTCTATTTGGATTTATTCTGATTGGGGTACGGTATGCTTCTTGGACATGTAAGCTCACTTCTTTTGAGAGAGTTGGGAAATTTTCAGCTGTTATTTCCTCAAATACTCTTTCTGCCCCTTTACCTTCTCTTCTCCTTCTGGAACTACCATGACACATATGTTGTTGCATTTTGTGTTGTCATTCAACTCTCTGAGCCCCTGCTTAATTTTTTCCATTCTTTTCTCTCTTAATTTTAGCTGTTCTGTCTTCAGTATCACTTATTCTTTCTTCTGTCATTTCAAGTCTGCTGTGCTATGTCTCAAGTGTGTTTTTTATTTCACTGATTGTGCCTTTCATTTCCATGAGCTCTGTTAATTTGCTGTTCAGGATTTCAAATTCTTCTTTGTGTTTGCTCAATGTCTTCTTGATGTCATTTATCTCTATATTGTCTTTCAACTCATTAATTTAAGTTTGGAAATTTGTACATATCTTGCTGATTAGTTCTCTCAAATTCTGCATCTCTTCTGGGGCTTTGATGTATTCCTTCTCTTGCACCATGTCTTCTATATTCTTAGTATGGCTACTAATTTTTTGCTGATATCTAGGCATCTGATTAGGAGGTAGTTTACTCAGATGCTCAATTTCTTTCTCGTTTGTAGGGATTTAGTGGTAGGAGGCTCAGAGTTACCACTGCTCCTAATTTTTGGCTGTTCCTGAATTATTAGGATTGTCCTGCTGGTTGCTTAAAACTGGGCACTGGACCCTGTAATTGGTTGTAGAGTCGCTTTCTAGGGCCTTGGGCAGGGAGGGTATAGAGGCCAGAAAAAGCCTCTTCTACTTTTTAAAAATTTTCTTTCATGCACTTCCTTGATCTGCCAGGTGATGGCGCTCTTTGGCAGCTCTCAGTTCAATGCCTGGTCGGAGTGTATTTGTTGCAACACAGACCAGAGCAATGTGATAGAGCTTCCTGTCTGGAGGCTAGGAGCCTTATAATTCAAACTTTCTCTGAGATAGTTCTCCAGCCTTCTCTGGCAGCCCTCTCCCTTTTCCTGGCCAGGAAATATTTCCCCTCCCCTATGAGTCCTCAATAATCAGTCCCTGATAGTAGAGTAGGAGATTGGGAGGGTTGTATATCTTTAGCCCCTTGCAGGCTCCAAGGCAAACAATGGGGCAGCCCCACCCAGCCTGGAAGGGCTCTTGGGACACAGCAGACCAAATTCAGGAGTCAAAAGCTGAGTCAGCCTTAGGTTGTGTCCCTCTCTCTCCCCTTTCCTATGGAGTCCTCAGCAATTAGTCTGGCTAGAATAGAGGGATTTTGCAGAGGGTCAGATTTATCCAGTCCTTTTGCTGGCTCCCTGGTCAAACCACTGTGTGGTCTCACCTGGTGTATTAGCAGCCAAAGGGGTGCTAATGTAAAATACCAAAAATGGGTTGGTCTTTATAAAGGGTATTTATTTGGGGTAGAAGTCCACAGATACCAGGCCATAAAGCGTTAAGTTTCTTCTCTCACCACAGTCCATTGCCACGTGTTAGAGCAAGACAGTTCCCGGCATTTGCCAGGGTTCAGGCTTCTGGGGTTCCTCTCTTCCCGGGGCTGTGTTTCTCTCCGGGCTTAGCTCCTGTTTCCTCCACGAGGTCAGCTGGCTTCTGTTTCCTCCACAAGGTCAGCTGTAGACGATCAGGTAAACGGCTTGCTTCTCTTCTTCTGGGGCCTTCATTCCAATATCAAAACTGCTTCTCAAAAGACTGCTTCAACTGTCCTTTGCCTTGCCTTTTATATTCAATTCCCCACCCACCAAGGGGTGGGGCTCAATGCCCTAATCCTAACCTAATCATGCCCAGATTAACAGATCAGTTTACAAGCATGATCCAATTATATTTTTGGAATTCATAATTACATCAAACTGTCACACCTGGCCTGGAAGGGCCCATGGGAACAGCAGACCAAATTTGTGGGTCAGAAGCCGAGTCTTCCTTAGGCTGTGTCCCTCTTTTTTCTCTTTCCTAGGGTGGTAGATTCCTGGAGCCCCCCTTGTCTGTAGTTGCAGGACCAGGGGCCCGAGAATTCTAAAGTGTCATTAGTGTGGGGGAGGGTGCCAGCAGCAGCGGCTGGTTTCAACTCATGGTTCTGTCCTCACGATTTCCCTCCTTTGCCCCTCTCTCCTGTGGGCGGTGTCTAGCCTGCTGTCCCAAACCCTAGATGTTCTCCTTTGGGGCTGTCGCAGCCTGACCTTTAGCTATTTTTCTGGAGGAGAAGAGATTCCCGTGTCTTACTAGTCCACCATCTTCCCGTAAGTCCTTTATTCTTTTTTAATGTAAGCATTTAGAGCTGTAAATTTCCCTTTTAGCATTACTTTCACTACATCTCATAAGTTTTAGTATATTGTATTTTCATTTTCATTTGCCTCAAGATATTTCTTAATTTTGCCTTTGATTTCCTCTTTAACCCATTTGTTGTTTAAGAGTATGTTATTTAATTTCTACATATTTGTGAATTTTTCCTTTCTCTCTCTCTGTTATTGATTTCTAGCTTCATTTCATTGTGGTCAGAAAATATATACATTCTCTGATTTCAATATTTTTCACTATATTGAGCTGTTTTGTGACCCAGCATATGGTCTGTCTTGGAGAATGATCCATGTGCATTTGAGAAGAATGTGTATTCTATTTTCTTTGGGTGCAGTGTTCTTTATATAGTTTTTTTTCTTTTTTTTTTTACCGGGAGGTACCGGGGATCGAACCCCGGTCTCTCCATATGGTAGACGGACGCCGAACCTCCTGAGCCACATCCGTTTCCTATATAGTTATTTTTATAGTTGGTTTAGTGTATTATTCAAGTCCTGTACTTCCTTATTGATCTTCTAACTAGATGTTCTATCCATTATTGAGGGTGCAGTATTGAAGTCTCCTACTATTAATGTAGAACAATCAAATTTTCCCTTCAAATCTGTCATAATTTGCTTCGTATATTTTGGGGTTCTGCTGTTAGGTGCATACATATTATAATGGTTACATCTCCCTGTTGGATTATCCCTTTTATCAGTATGTAATGCTGATCTTTGTCCCTTGTAACCATTTTGATTTAAAGTCTGTTTTATCAAATATTAGTATAGCCCCCACCCCAGCTCTCTTTAGCTACTACTTGCATAGTATATATATATTTTTTTATATCCTTTCACTGTCAATTTACTTGTATCTTTGACTTTAAGGTGAGTCTCTTGCAGACAGCATATAGTTGGGTCATGCTTTTTTCAGCCATTCTGCTTATCTCTGTCTTTTGACTGGAGAGTTTAATCTATTTACGCTTAAAGTCACTTAAAGGACTTTCTTCTGCCACTTTGCTATTCAGCCCTTGTAAGTCTTATACCTTTTTTGTCCCTCACTCCATTTAAAGCCTACTTTTATATTTATTTGATTTTTTGTGTTGTACCATAATTGAGTGCCTTCTTATTTCTATCTGGATATATTTTTATCTGTTTTCTTTGTGGTACCATGGGGTGAAAATTTAACATCCTAAATATATATAACAATTGTATTTGGTTTGATATCAACTTAACTTCAATAGGATGCACACATATATACTTTTTTTTTTATAACAATTTATTGAAGTATATCATTCATACAAGAACATATATAAACTATAAGTGTTCAGTAAACATCGTGATCTTATAAAACAAACATGCATAACATCATACAGGGCTCCCACACATCACCCCCCACACACACACACAGACACCCTGCATTGTTGTGAAACATTTGTTAACAAATCATGGAAGAGCACCGTCAAATTATTACTACTAACTATAGTCCATATCTTCCTCACCTATACATTTTTTTAAGGGTTTATTTATTTATTTATTTGCTTTTATCCATTTTTACCCCCCACACCCTGATTTTGCTGTTTCTGTGTCCATTTCGCTGGGCAACTCTCTGTGTCTGCTTCCTGCCCTCTGCTTTCATCTTTCTCCTCCTGCCTTCACTGGGATTTGATCCTTGGAGTCTCCGATGTGGGAGAGAGGTGACCCACTGCCTGAGCCACCTTAGTTCCTGGTTTTTTGGTGCGTCTCACCTTGGCTTTCCCTTGTGTCACTCTCCGGCTATGTCATCATCTTGCTGCGTGGCTCGCAGGGCCTGGCAGCCCACCCGCTCATGGGGCCTAGTGGAGCACCCGCTTGTGGGGCCTGGTGCCCCACGCGCCTTCTATATTTTTCTTTTTTTTCATTTTTACTGGGAGGTTCCCGGGGGTTGAACCCAGGTCCATCCATATGAGAGATGGATGCCCAACCTCCCAAGCCACATCTGTCCCCCTGCTATATCTCTTCAGGTTGACCAAAGACACATAGTTATAATCTTTTCCCATACAGGATGGTCATATAATAAATCAGGCTTAGTTTATCACCAGCATTCTAAAAACCAGACCTAGGGAAAAAAACTAGGTCTGGGGACATGTGCATGGTTTCTAATATAGCAAATGTTTAGCCTACCCTGATTATCACAAAATCAGGTCAATGAGAATATTCGCAACCTATACTTTTCTTATACCCCTCTGTCCTCCCACCATTATTTGAACTTGTTACCACTTATATCTTTGCACATTGTATATCTAAAAACAGATTTATCTTTACTCTTTGTGCTCCCGTACAAGTAAAAATTACAGGAGCTCCTGTAGAAGTAAAAAGTGGGGTTACATACCAAACAATACACTACAGTAATACTGGCATTTGTAATTATCTAAATGGTTAACTTTACCAGAGTTCTATATTTCTTTGTGCTGCTTGTGCTGCTTTTGAGTTATATACCTGCTTGCTGTGACATGCTCAGCCTTCCCCATTCTGGTCAAATCACATGTAGCCTTAAGGGTGAGATTGCTAGAAAACGTTCAGATTTTCAATAGCTCACATACAAAATGAGAAAAGCCTTTCTCAAAAATACTGCCACTTCCATTTTTTGTCATGGCTGCACAGACAGGTACCCGTTCCTGAAACATTTGTCATTTGTGAGAAGCACTGTAGCTCAGTGGTTAAGAAAGGTGTAAGAATACCTGGTTGTAAGCCTGGTTCTGCTACTTGCTAGCCCTGTGACCTTGGACAGGTTATGTCTCTACCTCAATTTTCTTATCTGTAAAATTGGTATAATAACAACTGCTATCCCTAATCCCTTTTAAAAATAGGGTATAATGCCTCTGCCTCAATTTCCCTATCTGTAAAATCTGGATAACAGTAATTGCTATCTCATAGAGTTGTGAGGATTAAATGTGTTAATTCATATAAAGCTCTTAGATCATGGTCTGACAGAGTAGGCACCAAAAAATGTAATAAGTATTATTAAAATTTATCAGTGTAAAACCATTTCCTGGTATTAAGGATGTAACTCTATAAAAATATATCATGTTCTTACCCAGAAAAAGAAGAAAAAACAAAACCTTAAAATCAAATTTTTCCATTTTTTTGGTTATTTGTATGGGTACCTGTGATGTTTAGGCTGATGTGTCAACTGGGCATGAGGCAACACAATGCAAAGGAGGGAGTAGGAAAATCACACCTTCATGCAAATGACCTATATTGCCTGAAGACTTTTTCCCCCAAAGTGTATTAGCAATTCAGCAACTCAATTCTGACCTTGGGCCAGGAAAAAAAGTCAGAAGGGAGCAATGACTTGATAGTATCTTTTAGCAGGGTAGCATGCTGTCTGATAGGGACTGGACAAAATTACTTCTGATATTTTCATTGAAACACCTTGCTTCCATCTTCTCTATGTAATTTTTTTCTAGACTATCAAACATTTGGTCTCTTCCCAAGTAATTTTCTAGAAAAAAATATACTAATAATGACTTAACTAGCCATTACCAGGAGGAAGAACTAACTCTGCTTATCAAGATAGCCATTGCCTCAATAACCTTACACCTATAAGTTGACAGAAACCATGCATAAACAGTAGGCTTAGCTACAACAGGATGAATTGGTGACTTAGTTTGAAGCATTTTAAAGCAAGCCAAGTAATTGTATAAAATTTAAATTTTATCACCACGTTTAGACCTTTTTACATTTAGCACAATGGAAATGTTCACATTTCCCCCCCCAAAGGAAAAATTTCTGAATCATCACGATGTTGTACAGTAGAAGAAAAGGGTTCATGTAACTTATTCAAGTTTCTAAAGAATGAAAATAATAGACACAATTTTACTTCCAAAATCTGAAATCACCAACACAATTTTGTGTTGTTATATCAGTATTTACCTAAAAAATCATTATTATTCAGATAAAGATTACTTCCTAATCACTTTTTAAAAAGCCTCTGTCCCACCACAATTTCCTGAGAACTGTGAAGGAACTGTAGTCTTGTGATCAAACTCCATAAAGTAATGACAGTTTTGTAATCAGTAAGGAAAAAATGGTGACTGATTTTATGTGTCAATCAATTGTATCTGCTGATCTGGTTAGAAGCTTTGAGAAATGCCCTCTGGCAAATAACTGCCAAGCATATCGGGGTGATACAGTAGCCCTCAGTTTTGGGGTCAGCTCTTGTACAAGAATAAAGGAACTAAAACATCTGTAAGGAAGGTATGAGAAAAATAATTGTCCACAACCAAAAAGGCTGGGAGAGTAATTGAGCTTTCAAAGAGTGTGTCCATGTGGTTCCTTCAAAAGTCTCCTCAGGGTACTGTTGTGTGTGTTCCAAGGCCAGCCTGTTGTCGCATTGATTTCAAAAACACAGTAAAATGCTTCTGTACTTGCTAACAGATACAATCCCACTCCAGTCCATCCCATCTGCTGATGGAAGTGCATCATTCTCCATGCTCGGTGCCTTCCTGTCCTGAGTGGCCCTCCAGCCTGGATACTGTTACAGTCCAAGATAGAGATTTTCTAAAGCTTCAGCCTTCCTATCAGGAAGGTCTGCCCAAAATGAATGCAGTGTGCAGCGTATTCTGTGTTTTTCTGGGCCTCTGTATTGTCCTGGGCTTTTGCTTGTTAGTTGTTTTGGTGTTTCCCAGTTGACAGGAGTTTGGTTGTCCCCTCTGTTTCCCTCTCCTGGGTATTTGAAGCCTGGAGACCTTTATTCCAGACTGTTTGCTCTACAGTTTACAGCACTCCTTTCATTGTCTCACACTGCTTTTGCCTGGAGGGAAAATTCTGAGAGGAGGGTCATCCTGGGGAGGACTTTTTCCAAGTTGGTAATTACCAGCCCTTTAGCTAACTGTCCCGGCAGCCCTGAGGAAGCCCGGCACCTTTACACCTCCACCACTTTCACCCCTGTCTAAAGAGGGTTCAAACAATGGCTGCCTTTGTCTTATTCCAGGGCAGGTTGAGACAATACCTGCCCAGAAAGCCAGGATCCAGTGATCCCAATTTGCTAATCAAAAGCTGTGATCAGTGATCAGCCATGCACACCCTTGTTTTTAAGGAAGGGGATTTTTATGTCCCTTTCTGTCACCAGCCACCAGGAACTGGACTCTGCAGTGGCCTGCCATGAAAGCGGGGTGTGGGCGCTAGTGGTTGCCGGCAGAAAGGGCAATTTACAGCTTATCAGCCTCTTCCTCCCACTCTTTCCTGGATGATGAACATTGTTCTTCTCGCTTCTGGAGTTTCAAAATAGTTATTTCAGACAGTTCTTGCCTACTTAATAGTTATTTTGGTGGAAGGACTGATTTCTGGAGCTCCCTACTTTACCATCTTCCTTGGAAGTTCCTTGCATATTGCTTTTCATGGAACATGGAATGCTTTTTGATGTGGACATTCAGATTTTGATTTTCCTTTATTTAAGGAATATTTTCTTATATTACAACTTTGATTTCATCTTCTGTTTTGTTTCGTATTTTTTTAGTCTCTTTTTTTTTCAGCGACATAGTTTTCTTCTTGGATTGCCTCTTTCATACTTATTAGCTTCTCTCTAATTGCTTTAATTCTTTTAAAAATCTGCATTCAATGTGATTATTTCCTCCATATCAGTAATTCAATTTTCAATGGTGTCCACTCTGTTCCAGTTTTATCTAATTATTAGTTCATCAATAATGCTGTTTTGGTCCTTAATATGTTTCCTTATATGTGAATTTTCTTTTTTGTTTCTTGTTTTGTTTTGTTTTTAATAAATCATCTCCTCTTTGAGCTTTGCTTATTAAATTTATGTTTTAATTGATTTTTTAGGGCATAAATCAATTGTAATTGAGGAATTTTTTTTTTTTTTTCTGTCCTTGGGTTAGGGATTCTTCTTTTGGATTCTTTGGGTATCTTTTTGCACTGTTCTTCTTTATTTTTTAATTTTCACTCCTTTGCTGTAAATGACTATATTTTTGTTATGCTGTTTCATTTTATTTTGCTCATGTTTAGAATTCTCTGGTCAGAAATTCTACTTGTTCTTTGCTGCTTTATTTGACTTTGATTTATTTCCCTCCTCCTTTGTCTTTTATGCTACAGTTTGAGGACAGTGTAAATCATGTTCTAACCACTTCTTTATTGCTAGTACCAGGGTTTATCCCACCCAATTTCTTTGTTTCTGGTTCTGCCCAGGGGGATTGGCTATCCTTGGGGCAATGGTTCCCCAAATTTGCTGCACATTAGAATCACCTACAATGCTTTTTAAAACTCCCAATGTCCATATTGCATCTCGTACCAATTACATCAGAATATTTGAAGATGGGATCCAGACATTGGAAATTTTTAGAGATCCCCAGGTGATTCCAAGGTGCAGGAAAGTTTGAGAGCTACTGCTGTAGGCCTTTGCATGATTTCCCCAATTAAATGTACAGCCTTGGGTTAGGCTTGTGCACTTCTCTTACTTTACTTAGCTGCTGTTTCTAATAGTCCTCAAGTAAAAGAGAAAAAGAATAAGGAAACCCATTTAATTCTGCTTCCCTCCAGGTTTTAAAACTCATAGTATTTTTTTGGACATTGACACAATCCATAGAATTTACTCAGATTTCACCATTTATAATTCAGTGTGTGTATATGTGTGTTTGTGTAGTTCTATACAATTTGTCATACGTGTAGCTTTGCATAACCATTACCATAATCGAGACACTCAGCTGTACCGTCAGCACAAGAGTCTCTCATGTTTCTCTTTTACAGCCATACCTATCTGCTCCCCCTATCCTTAACCCTTGGTCATCACTGATCTGTTCTTCATCACTATAATTGTAGTATTTCATAACTGTTATAAACAGAATCGTAACAGTATGCATCCTTTTGAGACTGGCCTTTCTCACTCATCATGATTTCCTTCAAGATTTATCCAAGTTGTGTTATGTATCAATACTTTATTCCTTTTTATTGCTGAGTAGCATTCCATGGTATGGAGATACCACCGTTCATTCAACCATTCACTCTTTAAAGGCCACTTGGATAATTTTCAGTTCTGGGTTAATATGAATAAAGCTATTATAAACATTTGTATAGACATTCATGAGTGAAAATAAGTCTTCATTTCTCTAGAGAAAATGCCCAAGACTGCATGATTAACTTTCTCAGAAACTGCCAAGCTCCTTCTAAGAGTAGATGCAGTGTATGAGTGATCCAGTTTCTTCACATCCTTGCCAACATTTGGTGTTATCACTATTTTTCATTTTAGCCATTCTGATAGGTATGTTGTAAAATCTCATTGTGGGGTGAAATTTACTTTTTAATAAATTTTCTAATAAATTTGGAGAATTTGCATTTCTCTAATAGCTAATGATGTTGAACCACTTTTTGTATGTTTATTTGCCATCTATATAGCCTCTGGTGAAATGATGTTCATGTCTTTTGCCCATTTTCAGATTGAATTGTTTGCCTTTTTTTTTTAATTGTTACATTTGAGTGTTCTTTATATATTCTAGATACTAGGCCACTGTTGGATATGTGGTTTGCACATATTTCCTACCAGTCTGTAATTTGTGCAAAGCAAAAGTATTTTGATAGGATAAAATTTATCAAAATTTCCCCATATGGATCTTGCCTTTGTTGTCAAGCCTAAGAACACTTTGCTTGGCTTTAGGTCCCAAAGATTTTCTTCAATATTCTCATAGTCTATGCTCCATTTTGAGTCAATTTTTATATAAGGTGTAAAGTTTAGGTTGAGGTTCTTTTTTATATATATATTTTGCCTATGTATGTCCAGTTGCTCCAGCACCATTTATTGAAAAGACTCTCTTCTTCCATTAAATTGCGTTTGCTCCTTTGTCAAAAATTAATTGGGTGCATTTGTTTGAGTGTATTTCTGAGTTCTCCATTCTGTTCCAGATTACTGTGGCTATATAAGCAAACTTAATATAGGGTAGAATAAAATTATTCCTTTTTTTTTTTTTTTTTTTACTTTATTTTTAAAGAAGTTTTAGGTTACAGAAAAGTTACATTAAAAATATTGGGTATTCCCATATACTCTGCCCCTCCCCCCTCTCACGTTTCCCCTATTAATAACATCTTACATGAATGTGGTATATTTAATACAATTGATGAGCAAATATTGAAGCATTGATACTGACCATGGTCTATAGTCTACATTATGGTTTACGCTATGCACCATACAATTTTTATAGGTTTTGACAAAATGTATTATGGCCTATATTCTTCATTGCAATATCATGCAGAACAATTGCAATGCCCTAAAAATGCCCTATGTTCCACCTATTCTTCTAGTCTTTTTTTTGGTCAAAGTTATTTTAGCTATCCTTGGGTCTTTCCCTTTCCATATAAATATTAAAATAAGGTTGTTTGGAGGCGGATGTGGCTCAAATGTTTGGGTGTCTGTCTGCCATATGGAGGGACCTGGGTTTGATCCCAGGACCTCCCGGTAAAATTAAAAACAAAACAAAGCAAAACAAAAAAACTAAGGTTGTCTATGTCTACAAGGAACTTGCTGGGGTTTTGATAGGAATTTCATTAAACCTTTAGATTGATTTAGGGAGAATTGGCATCTTTACTATGTTAAGTCTGCCATCCCATGAATACTGTATGTCTCCTCAAGTATTTAGGTCTTCTTTGATTTCTTTCATCAGTATTTTTTAATTTATACCATACTGATCCCATACATGTTTTATGAGAGTTATACCTAAGTATTTCATTTTCTGTTCTTTGATTTTGTTTTCCACTTATTTGTTGTCAATATATTAAATAAAATTGATTTTTGAATGTTAATTGAGTATCCTATAATCTTACTGAGCTCACTTATTAGTTCTACGAGTTTTTCCAGAAGAACTTTTGGGGGTGGGGCAGGTTTAGGAGTGCTAGTGTGTTGCCCCTCCCAGCCAGGGGTCAGCACATAGCAGGCTGCAGGCTGCAGGCTGCAGGCAAATACTGCCCACTGTCTGTGTATGAGGAAATGGGTGAACATTTGTAATGATTTGATAGTAGAGAACACTAACTTTCAAACCCAATGCATCAAAATCTTTCCCCAAAAGAGTTTCATTCTTCTCATTAGGTTAACCTATATTACATTTTTTTTCTCATTTATTATTAATGTATTTTGAATTCAATCAATAAAATATTTGTGGAAATTTATTTCTCTTTTGTTACAGAAGCACCCATATAAAATCTGTGATTTTGCCTCTTGGCCTGAAAAGCCTAAAATATTTATTTTCTGTCTCTTTATAGAAAAAGTTTTCTAGGCTTCTGGTCTGAAGTTGCTGGTCTTCCTCCTTGGTCTCTTGTTTCTGAGGTTTGGTGCATTTAATTAATTATGCCCATTTTCATTTTTGTCAGCTAGTGAGGTTTTTTTCCCCTTGTTTTATGTATTTATTTTTTAAAATTTTCTGGTTAGTTATTTCCTCTCCCATTTCCCTATATGTTAAGGCAGGGGAATTCTGTCAAGGACTTTCCATCTACATCTTAAACCATAACTTCTATTTTTGGTGGAACATTTAGTCATATGAAAGTCACTCAGATGAGATAATTTAGTGAAAATATTTAATAAAATTTAGAGCTATAGATAATGTTGTAACTATTGTGGAGTCCTCTTAACCATCCCCCCTTTTTTGCATATGGAAATAAACAACTGTTTTGTAAGTTTCTCTCTTGCAATTTACTTTACATACAGCTAGTTTCTGTTTCATCTACAGGTTTAAGAGGAATATCAGATTGGAAAATTGGTCAATCCATTATATTTTATTTGATTGTATTTGAGAAAATACAAGCACTTAGAGCATTTTGGATTTCTATCTGTTGCCTGCAGTCTCAAATTCATGATTTTCAAAATTCAGAAAATGCTTTTAAGGGGAGCCGATGTAGCTTAGTGGTTGAGCACTGGCTTCCCACATACGAGGTCCTGGGTTCAATCCCCAGTTCCAGTACCTCAAAAAAAAAAAAAAAAAAAAAAAAAAGTCATTGAACGGTAAGGATATCTTTAAAGCCATCCATTGTTGACTTGAATCCTTTTTAATATACTATTAAATTTTTTTGTTTTTAAAACATGCCTCCCAAATTCTTTGATACTTGTTCTTTTGACCTTGAGGAGGTGGAATCTGTGTCCTCTCACTTTGAATCTGGACAAGCTGGTAACTGCCAATATGGTAAAGGCCATGCAGTTTCTGCTTGGTTTTCTGGGGATGCTTTCTTTCTCTGGGGAAAGCCAGCTGCCATGGCAGAAGTCTGACCACCCTTAGCCTGCCATGCTGGGAAGCCAGAGGTAGGTGCTTCAGTCAATAGTCCCAGCTCATCCTCCAGCCAACAGTTGGCATGAGTGACCTATCCTGAGCATCCTGCTCAGCTGGCTCATCCAGCTTCAGATGATTCCAGTGCCCAAACAAAAACTGACCAGCTGAGCCTTTCCTGAATTCCTGACCCACAAAATCATGAACAAAGTAAAATGATTGTTTTAATACCCTAAACGTGTATAATTTGTTACACAACAATAGTGACTGTGACAACTATATACAAATTTGGTAGAACACCTTAGGTTTATAGTTCTTATAACGTCTTCTCAAATTTATATATTAAATAGCAACAAAACTAAAAGAATAATGGAAATGTTTTGGTAGCAGATGGTGGTAGTGGTAGCACAACATTGTGAACACAAACAGCACTGAAATGTATGCCTGAATGTGGTTAAAAGGGGAAATATTAGGTTGTATATACGGTACTAGAATAAAATTTTTTAAAAAAATCTATGTAACTGCACAAAGCAAACAATGAACCCTAAGTTAAACCATGGACTATAGCTAACAGTACAATTTTTAAAATGTACAATTTTTTTTTTTTTTTTTTTTTTTTAACCGGGAGGTACTGGGGATTGAACCCCGGTCTCTCCATATGGTAGACGGACGCCGAACCTCTTGAGCCACATCCGTTTCCCAAAAAACATACAATTTTAATAAATGTATCATACCAATGCAAGGTGTTACTAATAGGGTGGCATATGGGAATCCTCTATTTTATGCCTGACTGTTCTATAAACCCACAACCTATCTAAAAACCAAAAAGCAAAAAACACTAAAGAGTAAAATTTAAATTGACAACATTAATTTTATTTGCTGGGTGATAAGTTTTGTTCAAACTCAGTCACACCTCTAGAAGTAACCATGCTGCACAAAGGCCATGGCTATGTTTATTTTAAGCTGGCGCACGGAAACTACTATGAGTCATATGATAACTCAATTGTTTATTCATTTTTGTCCCCCTACTAGAATGTTTCCAAACCTGCTGTGATTTTACATGGTTTTCTCTTAGCTAGAATATAACTGTCTCTGTTCTTTCCTTGTGATAGTTAAAGTAATATTGCTTTGTGGAAACACAGTCATAAACACAAATGCAAATATGGCACTAAAGTCTCTCTCTTTTTTAAAAAAATATTTATTTTATTTTATTTCTCCCCACCCCCTCATTGTTTGCACTTGCTGTGTTTGTCCATCTTCCTTGTTTCTTTAGGAGGCACTGGGAACTGAACCCGGGACCGCCGATGTGGGAGGGAGGTGACTAATCGCTTGAGCCACCTCCATTCCCTGCTTTGTTGTGTCTCTCATTATGTTTTTCTTCTTGTGTCTCTTGTTGCATCATCTTGTGTCAGCTTACCACACCTGCTCGTTGTGCCAGCTCACTGTCTTCTTTAGGAGGCACCAGAAACCGACCCAGGGACCTCCCATTTGGTAGGCGGGAGCTCAACTGCTGGAGCCACATCCACTTCCCTAAAGTCTCTTGATAATACCAAGATATGAGGTCATGCAAATGATTTAAAACATGGATATGGTATATTGTTTCAAAGATTTTCATTGCAATGAAAACATTAATCTTAAAAGTTCTTATGGAGAACTTGTGAATCTCTTGAGATTATATTGTCCCATTCCAGTTCATGAAGTGCCAGCACCTCTTTGACAGGGATATGGAATTTTAGGGCAAAGAGCTGGGAAGGGGAACCTCTAGCTTGACCTCTTTTGCACCACGGGCCCCTTTGTAGCATGGTGCAGCCCATATAGCCTAAGTCTGCATTCTTATAGAAACAGTCTCTGAGTAAAAAAATTGGGAGCAAGTAGTTTATTTGGAAGGTGCAGGGGGCACAGGCAAAGATGAGGAAGTGAGATGGAGAAGTGAAGGCAGCCGGTGCAGGGTGTGTTGTGAAGTCCACTCCCACAGTAAAGCAGTGGAGCTGGTTCCAGTGGGGAACTGTAGGAAACCCACCCAAGGGGTGAAAGAACCGGAGTGCTTATAATGACTTTCATGAGTCCCTGGCATGGAGGATTTATTCCCAGGCACTTCTGGCCTTCTGAGCTCAGAGCACAGTGACTTTTCATGGTTCCATAGAAAATTTTCATTCAGTTGGAAGTTGGTGAAGCTGGGATGGTGAGGTCCAGGGATATGGGCAAGACAAAGGTGGAAACTGCTGCAGGACCCATTCCCAAAATAATGCTTAAACTGAAATACTTAGGATTAGAAAGAAAATCCATTTTATCGAAAGTCATTATTCAACTATAAAAAGTAAATCTGGGGAAGCGTATGTGGCTCAAGTGATTGAGTTCCTGTCTACCATATAGGAGATCCAGGGTTCGATTCCTGGGGTCTCCTGGTGAAAAGCAAGCTGGCCCAAGCGGAGAGCTGACCCACATGGAGAGCTGGCCCACGCGGAGAGCTGGCACAGTAAGATGACGCAACAGAAGAAAGACAATAGGAGACGCAGAAGACAAGGGAGCTGAGGTGGTGCAAGAGATTGAGCGCCTCTCTCCCACTCTGGAAGGTCCCAGGATCAGTTCCTGGTGCCACCTAAAGAGAAGACAAGTAGACACAGAAGAACACACAGAGAGCAAACAGTGAGTGCAAAACACTGGTGGGGAGGGGGGTGGGGCAGAAATAAAAAAAAAAAAAGGTAAATCTGTGTGTTAATAATATATGTGTTTCTTTATTAATGCAGTAAATAAGCTCTAGCAGTGAGTCTAATAACCACTGTAATTTTGAAATATGGCAGAGTACAAACCAGAGTTCAGCGTGATAACCGAGACCTCTACTGCAAAGTACCTACGACAAAGTCATAGGTAGTGCTGATATTACTGTGGTTTGTGGTTTGTAACCACATTCAGAATGCCAAATTTTAGTTAGAAGTTAGTGAAAAGAAAGATGGATCTTTTCCCCCCAACCCAAGTTCTTGGACCCAGGATTCTAACCGAGACCGTCAGGATAAGGATCTCTCGTCCATGCAGAAGTGACCAGGATATAGAGGTGCAGCCATGCAAATAAAAGACACATAGTACAAGTGGCATCATCTGGGGAGAGACACGCCCAATGTAAGAGCTCCCTCTATGGTTTCCCTAAAGATACATTCTCCTCTTGACGTCTTGTCGGTCTGGGTTGGGGTCGTCCCTGTATATCTTGCATGACTCCAGCCTCGATTAAACATCGGATGTCCTGTCTGACTAGCACGGGCAGAAACGCATATCCACAGAGGAGAAAGGGCACTGGTGACCCCTCTGCAACACTGACAATTAGAAACAGCTCATTGGGACAGTATGAAAAGCCACAATGACTTGTTTGGTTTTATCTGCACAGATGCGTCCATAATCAGGAATTCTAAGGAGGTGGGAAACGTCCCCCTTTTGGGGAGAAGCAAATGCACATGTGTCTATTGGGCAAAGAGTTGGTGTAGGAAGACATAGACAGCCTAAGGGAGACACGTGTCTGAGCTGCCATTGAACGAACCATCCATTGTGTGGACAGGACCCTGTTGGGTGATCTGCCAGATTGCACCAGCGTGACTCAGAGGCACCAGACAGAGCTCTGGACGCCCAGCTTTCTTCTCTGAGGGAGGAGAAGCACCTCCGCAGGGCCAGAGGAAAAAGCCCAGAGCCCTCAGATCAATCCAAAAATCTTGTGTTTTCCTAACAATAGGAAATTATCCAGTTAAATTAGGAATAATCCCGGGACCTGGTTGACTAGGGCTGCAGGCAGGACCTTTGTGGTTTCCAGCAAGGTCTGCAAGAGAATGTGAGTAAAATAATGGGGAAGAAGAGACAAGGGGGAGCTCCAGAGGTCAGAGTTCACATGGCATTTCTGGAAAGAGAAGAAAGAGCTTATTTTTCCATTCTGATTTTCACAAGCCTGAATTATGCAACCGGACAAATATTTATGGATCTCCTCCAGCACTGTAGAGCCTGTCATGGGAGCCTGCAGAGGAATTTTCCTGCATACCAATCTCACTGCCGGCCCCAGATTACCCTTTGTTTCACCTTAGTCTCTGCAGCTCCCTATTTGCCCAGGGATTCTGCCGTAGTGCCTAGATTGTCTGCTTCCCACCACCTCCTTACTCAATGAACATAAGGCTGCCTCAGTCTATGCCCAGAGCCATGCGGTGACTAGATTTTGGGGGGAGGAGATGGCAGAGTCTGGACACTGGGCTAAGAGCCCAGTGGGATTAGCAGGAGGCCAAAGAGGAAACAAGCTTACCTTTTCCTGCGGTTCATCAGAGCGCCGTATGCTGCTAATGGGCCCGAGTGTGTTTACATATCTAGACGGCTTACCTCCTTCTCTGTGTTGTCTGCAGCTGTGTAAACCTGAAAGTGTGGGAATTCAACTCTGCTGACTTTGGCCAGGTGGGGAGAAGCGTAATGTGTGGCACATCCGTGTAAGACTTTGTTCAAATAGTCATTTAATAAAGCCCAAGGAAAACCACCCCCTGAACTCTTCTGTCAACCTGTCTGTACACGTTCTTCTGGCTCTCTATTGATTGTACTGAAGTTCCAATTCTAAGACAGACAATTTTTCACTATCTAACATTTCTGAAATCCCCATGTCTCTCCTGATTTATTGGAAAAGGCATGCCCACTGCTAGCCAGGAGTGAATCGGGGCATCCTCACTGTAGGAGCCTGAGCAGCCAATGAAAATAGCTCTATCATTTGTGTTGGCAGTGCCATCAGCAGTTGAAATTTAACTTAAATTTGCTTATCTCTAATTTTTAACTTAAAAATCACATTTTGGGAGATTGCCTTCTAGCATGACCGTGTGAGGAGTCCCACTGACCCACTACTCCATGAAACGGGTGAAAACTTTATATAACCATTCATGGTGGATGAGGATTGTGGTTAATAGTACAAATACAAGAATGCTCCTCCTTTACAAGGTGTTAAGAATATGGTGATACATAGGGAAAATGCAATAAATGTAACTTATGGACTATAGTTAACAGTAATATTGTAATATTTTTGCAGCAATGGCAAAGAAGGTACTATGGCAATGCCAAGGCTCAACAATGGAGGTTACAAGGGGGCACAGGAGCTTTCCTTTTGGAGTAATGAAAATGTTCTAAAATGGACTGAGGTGATGACAGCACAACCCTGTGATGAAATGGAGAGTCACTGAGTGTACCTTTTGTATGGATTGTACCAGGCAGGAGACCATATAACACAGTGAACCCCGTGGTGAATGATGGACTGTGGTTAACAGTACAAATATGAGAATGTTCTTGTATGAAGTATAGCAAATGTACAATACTAATACAAGATGCCAATAATAGGATGGTTTGTGGGAAAAAATAAACCTATAAGCTATGGGCTATAGATAGCAGTAGTATTATGATGTTGTTCCTTCATCATTTGTAACAAATGTGTCACAACACTGTGACGTGTTGGTGGTGGGGTAATGTATGGGAATCCTGTATGGTATGCATGATTGCTCACGACTTCTTTAATTAAAAACAACAACAACAACAAAAAAATGCCAAACCATTTAAAGCCACTGGAATTGATCTGAAGAACAAACAGCAAATGAAGAAATACTTATTCAAGAAAATTTATGACATTCACTAAAGAAAGTGAGAACCTGTTGTAGTTAAACCAAGTCTGCCCCCTCCTTTTCTCCCAGCTCAGCAAGATGGAGAATACATTCCAGATTGCTGAAGCCAAGAATACAGGTCTCCCTCTCCCCACCCCAGCTCCCAGTCAGAGGGCTTTCTTTCTGGCGGAGCAGACCTCAACTTTTCTCATCTATACCCAGCTGCTGGTTGCTGGGGGTAGTTTTGGATAAGTGTGGGAGAGGTGAAGGCTCTCTTCTGCCCACCCCCTAGTCATGGAATGGAGGCTCTACCTTGGGCAGGGCACACTGAGAGTATTGGGAACCCCATATCTCTTCCATGGCTCAGGATACAGTGGTTCCACTCCAGCAGAGGCAAGCTGAGAGGTCCTCAGACTACAATCCCACACCTCTACAGAGCCCTCAGTTTCTGGGGGGAGGAGGGCATCACTGAGAGAGAAGCTTGCTATTGTCCTAACACCCAGCTTCAAGAGCTGGCTCAGAGACTTTGCTTGTGGGAAGAAGCAGACCATAAACAGATAGCCCCTAATTTTTTCTCAAAGAAACTCACTTTATGTGCAGTACAGAATGAAGAAGTTTAAACCTGTGGATGTTGTCAAAAAAACAATGGTGGCTATGGTGAAAAGCAAATGAAAGGAGATTCATCAACCTAATCAGTATCCAGCTTAGACTGTAGGGTAGTTAGTTTTCAGGAGAGAACCAAGAAGAAGACAGCTGGGAGGGTCTCTTTTGGGGTGAGAACAAATATCAAGCACTGATTTCAGAAACTATTCCATCAAAGGAGATACAATTTGATTGGAGTAGTTTGAAGAGCAATGTATGCCCCAGGACATTGTAGAAAAAAATAGAGAAATCAGTTGGCAGTTAGCAGGATTTAACAGCTGGGTGTGGTAAGAGAAAGAATGAAAGAGACTAGAACTCCTCTTTTCACCATATGCAACCTGTGAGCATACTCAAAGTGCCACTTCCCTGAGACTCAGAAGAGGCCTAACACTGTGGGGGAGAAATTGTCTTCACTAAAACAATCCAATTAGTCATTAAACAAATAAACAAGCAAATTGAAATAACAATGCTGGAGGTAGAGGAGGTAGTATTCAGAGGTGCTACAATTTATTATGTAAAATGTCAATTTTCCAACAAAAAATTGTTAGGCATATAAAGAAACAGGAAAGTATGATCCAAACACCAGAAAAAGAGAGACAACAGCCACTACCAGAAAAAGATTTCAAAGTAGCCATTATAAGTCTATTCATAGAACTAAAGGAAAACATGATTAAAGAGATAAGGAAGATATGAATACAATGTTGCTTCATATACAGAATATCAATAAAGTGATAGAAATGATAAAAAGTACCCAATGGAAATTATGGATTAAAAAGTACAATAACTGAAATGAAAAATTCACCAGAGGGGCTCAACTCTAGATTTGAATTGACAGAAGAAAGAATTGGTGAACTTGAAGAATAGCCAAAAGAATCCTGAAAAACAAGAATAAAGAAGGCAGACTTACATTTCCTGATTTCTTAACTTATTACAAAACAATGGCAATCAAACAGTGCAGTACTGGCACAAGGATAGACATATAGATCAATGGAACTGAATTGAGAGTTGAGAAATAAATTTATATATCTCTGGGCAACTGATTTTAGACAAGAATGCCAAGTCCATTCAATGGGGAAAGAATAATCTTTTCAACAAATGATCTGAGACAACTGGATAACCTCAAACCATATACAAAAATTAACTCAAACTCAAAATGGATCAAATACATAAACATAAGACCTAAAATTATAAAACTCTTAGGAAACAACAAGGGGGTAAATCTTCATGACCTAGGATTTAGCAAAGGATTCTTAGATATGACACCTGAAGCCTGAACAACAAAGGAAAAAATAGATAAATTGGATTTCATCAAAATTAAAAACTTCTGTGCTTCAAAGGATACTATCAAGAAAGTGAAAAGATAACTTACAGAATGGGAGAAAATATTTGCAAATCATATATCTGACAAGGGACTTGTATCTAGAATATATAAAGAACTCTTATAACTCGATAATAAAAAGACAAATAATACAAATAAAAAGTGGGCAAAGGGTCTGAATATACATTTCTCCAGAGGAGATAACAAATGGCCAAAAACACATGAAAAGATGCATTTCTCATAGTCATCAGAGAAATGCAAATAAAATCCACAATGAGATGCCACTTCACACCTATTAGGATTATGATAATCAAAAAGACAGATACAAGGGGGGCAGATGTGGCTCAAATGGCTGGGCGTCCGTCTCCCATATGGAGGGACCTGGGTTCGATCCCCGGGACCTCCCGGTAAAAAAAAAAAAAAAAAAAAAAAAAAGAGAGAGATACAAGAAGTATTGATGAAGACGTGGGAAATCGGAATCTCCACACATTACTGGTGGAAATGCAAAAAATGGGGCAGCTGTTTTGGAAAACAATCTGGCAATTCTTCAAATGATTAAACATAGAGTTATCACATGGCCCAGCAATTCTACTCCTTGCTATTTACCCAAGAGAAATGAAAATATATGTCTACATGGAAACTTGTAAAAATGGCTCTGCATTATTTATAACATCCAAAAGGTGGAAAAAACCCAAATGTCCATCAACAGATAAGTGAATAAACAAAATGTGCTATATCCATACAATGGAATATTATTCATCAATAAAGAGGAATGAAGTACTGGTACACGCCACAATATGGATGAACATTGAAAACATTTTGTTAAGTGAAAGAAGCCAGTCACAAAAGGCCACATACTATATGATTCCATTCACATGAAAGT
This sequence comes from Tolypeutes matacus, assembly GCA_026826555.1. Taxonomy (NCBI): domain Eukaryota; kingdom Metazoa; phylum Chordata; class Mammalia; order Cingulata; family Chlamyphoridae; genus Tolypeutes; species Tolypeutes matacus. The sequence goes on along the minus strand of JAKSZT010053762.1, from coordinate 861,218 downwards.
CCAGAATAAGAAAATCTATAGATTAGGGTTGGGAGTGGGGGCATGATGGGATATGGGAATGATAGCTAAAGATATGGGTTTTGGGGTTTTTTTGAGGTGACGAAATGTTCTAAAATTGACTGTGGTGATGGTTGCACACACCTGTGAATATACCAAAAACTTTTGACTTGCACACATTAAATTAGTGAATTTATGGTATGTGAATTATATCTCAACAAAGCTATTAAAAATCACATCATGATGCAACATTGAAATGTAAAGTTAATTTAGGCAGGTAAGATTGCCTGGGCTGCTCATTATCCAAGAATGCAGATCAAAGTACAGGAAACAGGCATTTCTCTTATGCCTGGCCCTTGTGCTATGATGTGCAATAATTAGGTGTTGAAATTTCATCTGTCATAAACTCCCTGATTACTTCCAGTCATAGGTAATTCAGACAAGGAAATAACAAAACTTCAAACTCACCTAAATAGGAAATATGGTATTTGGCAATATACTTAAAATTACACTGTCAGCCCTAACGGTGGCAAAGAAGTCAAGGACTTCAGTGGATTAGGAAACACTTAGCTATGATGCCATTCATACCTGCTAATTTGAAAAGCAACCAGAATGTTAAGAGGTTGAAATCGAAGAAGTATTAAGAGTCTAGCTTCCATTAGAACGTAAGCCCTGTGAGTGGTAGGGAATTTTGTCCATTTTTTTTTCTTTTTTATTGTAATTCTCAATGCCTGGTACATAGTAGGTGTTCAATAAATATTTGTTGGATGAAAGAAGTTCTGAGAGTCAAGAAGAAACTAAGTGTCTGGATAAATACATGCTTTTGTCAGTTTAGTGCAAATCTGTTGTTTTTGATTAACCATCATCTTTCCTACTTTAAAATTTTTTTTATTGTAGCTCTATCCCCTCTGCATTAGGGGTGGTTTTGTTGGGGCTCCCCATCACAGGAGAGGGGATTTGACCCAAATATACCAACAGGTACTCTCCTGAGAATGTGACTCTTGGGTCACACACAGGGAGGCTCTCATCTGAGAACAATGTTAGATGTTAGATGTGTTAGATGCTGCTGATTCTGAGCTTCCTGGAGTGTCTGGGCTTCTGCCTTGGTCCTATCCTTCCTATGCTTGGTTGTTCAAGTCTCCCCACTAGTCCTATGAAATGTGCAGAGTTCTTAGGATAAATCCCCATTTTTGACACCCTGAAGTTCATTAGAGTTGGTTTCCATTGCCCTAACCAAAAAAAAAAAATCCTGAGTGAAAAAATTAGATTACAAAACAGTGTACACTGAATGTAGAGGGCTCCTTTTCCTCAATAGCTGTGATTGAATGGGTGATGCATTCTACATGGACATAGAGTGTTTTCTGGGCATGCATTGGACTCTAGGCTCTTTTCCTTGTCCCGTAGCCTCCTCATGGTGGCTCCACCTCAGCTTTCTCTCCCATAGACCCATCCTCCATGCCACTGCCCAGAATGTGGCTCTGAAGTGAGCACTGGATCATACCACTCCAGCTTGAATTCCAGCAGTGAGTTCCTGTGGGTTGTCCTCAAGGGATTCTTATCCTCATATCCCAGAGGGTTCACAAAGGGGCTTCAGGAGCTCCACAGACCCTCTGAAATTGTAGATAAAATTATGTGACCATAGCTTTGTTTTGATTCGTAAAGAGTTTTTTTTCTTCTCAACCACCAATTTAGGTTCATTGCCCAGAGAAAAGAATCCATATTCATTCACATGTGTATAAACTCATCCATAATTTGGACCTTCTGCTGCCTTGTTTCTTCCTTTGTGTTCTATAAATCCAACAACTTCGAAGCACTTGTAATTCTTAAAATATGCTGAGGTGTTTTATGGTGTCATAATACCGCACATATGGCAGCTTCATCTGGAATGTTTTCCCCACACAGTCTCCTTGCCCTTTGCCAGCTGGAAACCTCTCCTTCATTCTTCAAAACTCCCTCAGGTATGACTCCTATATCAGTCAGGGTTCTCCAGAGAAGCAGAACCAACAGAATATAGTAAGCAATTAATTATAAGGAATTGGCTCATGTGATTGTGGGGGCTGGTAAGTCCAAATTCTGTAGGACAGGCCACAGAAGTCTTAAGGCAGAAATTTTTATGATCCCAGCAACCCTGAGTTATTGCTGCTAAGATGTCCAACAGATTGGATGAGTTCACCTTCATTGTGGAGAGTAAGCTCCTTTACTTGAGGTCAACTGATTGAAGATGAAAATCCCATGTACAAAATACCTCCAGAGTAAAAACTAGGCTAGCATTTGACCAAACAACCGGGCAACATAACCTAGCCAAGCTGATTTAGGATTAACCATTAAAACTTCCTTGGTAAAGCTTTGATAAACTCCCTAGCAAGAATTGGCTTGTTCTGGAATACTACTCCATTTTCACCTACATAGATGTTATTGAATATACCGTGGAATTGCAAACATCTGTTAATATGCTGTTGGTTTTTTTAGATATGAGTCCTTCCCACCAGGGCCATATTGTTTTCTCTTTGTATTCCATCACAGGTTTTACCTAAATAAACAATAGGTCTAAATAAACACATGTAGGATAAACATATCTCCATAGGTACTAATTTCTGCTGGAATTGTCACATTATTTTATCTTTATGTCTCCACCAGTATTTAGCACATTCTGTCTTGCGTGATAGTTATTTGTGTGTGAGTTTTATATAAAGCTCTTTACAGTGGAAGTTATTTGAAGGCAGGGCATATCTGTATCTTGATCAGTTTTATACTCTATATAGGACTTACCATGGAATATGGCACACATCAGCATGTACTCACAGAACTTTCTTGAGTTTCTGAACATTTTACACACACATGAACATTTTCATTACAGTCTTGAAGATGTGTAGGCTGACTCTTTTCAATTGCCCTAACTTTCTCATTAATTAAAAAAAAATTTTTTTTTTTAAAAACCATGAGACTAATATATCGTTTCTTTTCCATTAACGTATTTATTACAATATAACAGGCTTGGAATGATATCTCAAAGGGTATCTCATGCAGTTGTCATCTGTCAGCTTTCAGCCTATTCAAAATCAGGGATTTCCTAATACTTAAAACAGTAGAATCTGGAGTGCCCATCCTAGAGTAGAAACAGTGGTTACATCATTTTAAAGAAGATGGAGGACAGAGGAAAGGTGTGTCTTAGGTCCAATGACAGGTTTCTGTGCTTTACAACTATCTGGCTTTACTAATTACTGCTTCTCCCTGTCCCCTCTTCAAATGTGGGTGGCCATCAGGCATTTCCTTTCTTTGAAACAGAACCAGAGACCCTTGAGATATTAGACCAAATTGCTTTTTATATCTTCTGTATTGTTTGGCCCAAGACATTTCCTTCCATTCCTCTTAGCATGTCTGCATAGCAAGACAGAAAACAGAGATGCATTTCAGGCCAAATGGCCCAGTAGTATGCTCTCAACAGCTGTAACTGGCTGTTTTAGTTTGCCAAAGGAGTGCCAATGCAAAGTACCAGAAATGGGATGGCTTTTATAAACGGGATTTATTTGAGGTAAAAGCTTACAGTTTTGAGGCCATGAAAAGTCCAAACCAAGGCACCATCTGAGATGCTTTCTCACCAAAGTCAGCTACTGTTAATCATGCGTGTTGCCACGTTGTGAAGCAAGATAGTTGCCAATGGCTACTGAGATTTCAGCCTTCCCCTTCAGGCTCACTGTCTCTTTTTGAGCTGCTCAGTGGGCCTAGCCTCTTGGAGCTTTGTGCTTAAGTGATCCTGTAGTACTTTCTCTTACATGGTAGAATCGAACATGGGGCTTCCTTTTCCTGTGTCTGTCTGTTTCTCTCTGTGTATCCATTGATATCAGACCCAGCAAGGGGGCAGAGACTCAACCTGAGCTATGCCTCACTGACATAGTTCAATCAAAAGCCCTAAAGCAATCTTATCAAGTAAGCTAACCAAAAGCCCCTTGACCGAATTTAATGCAATCAAAGGGTACCACACCCAGAGGATAAAATTAGTTTACAAACATAATATTTCTCTTTTTGGGATTCAAAAAACAAATTTCAAATTGTCACACTGGTCAAGTCTAAGGACTGGGTCCTATGGATAAAACTTCAGTTTTCAGATTTGGCAAGGGGTTGCCCAAGAGGCCTCATGCCTTTTCTTGCTGATATCTGCTCATAAACACTCAGTGGGGTGAGATGAGACAACCAAAGCTAAGTGGTCTGACTAGAAGTCTCTGGAGAGCCTAAGGGATTCTCAGGGTAAGTGAATCCAGGTATATTTCCACCATTCCTGTACTGTTGGGAGCATGGCACTTGTTGGTAATAGCTAGCAAATCTCCCAGGTTGAATAAGCAGTAGGTGACCTCTGAGAATCTGGGCTGCTGCTGATGGAGTATTCCAGGATCAGTCCTGACTAATGTCTGGTTTGCAAAAGAGGGAACTAATTCTCATTTTTTCTTTACTCTAACACTAGCCAATATACTCTGCATTCCCCTATTAAGCCTAGCATTCTCTTTGTACTTATGGTAGTCAGCTTCCGAGATGGCCCCCAGGAAACCCCTTTCCGGTTTTTTTTAAATTTTTTAAAGATTTTTTTTCCCCTCCTCCTCCCCCTTCGTTGTTTTGAGCTCACTGTCTGCTCTCTATGTGCTCTTCTGTGTCTGCTTGTCTTCTCTTTAGGCGGCACCCGGGAACCAATCCTGGGACCTTCCAGACTGGAGAGAGGTGCTGAATCTCTTGTGCCACTTCAGCTCCCTGGTCTGCCACGTCTCTCGTCTCTCTCCTGTGACTCTTTTTGTTGTGTAATCTTGCTGTGCCAGCTCTCCACATGGGCCAGCACTCTGCATGGGCCAGCTCACCATGTAGGCCAGCTTTTCACCAGGAGGCCCTGGGAATCGAACTCTGGACCTCCTATATGGTAGATGGGAGCCCAATCACTTGAGCCACATCCGCTTCCTCTCCTCGTTTTGTTATTCTCATACACTCACCTCCAGCAGGTACCAGGGCAGATCTGAGGGCCATTAGCATACAGCATTAGTGATGGCATGCCACTGGCAAGACAGGCCCTGGCATCCTCTCTCTTTTTCTCTTTCTCAGATCTAGTGGGAGCCGCTGTCTTGAGCAGCCCCATCGATTGGCCCAAATGGGAAGGAACTGAGGCCTCCAGACAAGAGCACGAGTGAGTTTAGAAGCAGATCCTCGGCCCCAGAGAACTTGGAGGTGACCACAGCCCCAGCTGACAGATTGATTGAAATCTGAGAGACCCTGAGCCAAAACTATGCAGGGAAGCCTCATCTGGAGTCCTGATGTCAGAAACTTTGATTTGGGGGGTAATTTGTTATACAGCTAAATTTAACTAATAGAGTATTTATGGAGAAATACAGAGGTTTGAATAATTATTTACCTTTATGAAACATCAAAAACTACCATAAGATTATTATTAAGACCCTTTCCAGAGAGTGAAAAGGGGGCTTAAGGAGATTGACCTAGCTAAGATCATATTAGCCTGAGAGACAGCTGGCAATAGAAATTAGAACATCAAAGTTTTAGCACCTCTGGAATCTTTTTCTGTGAATTTCATTTGCTATGAATTTCATAAGACTCAATAATTTGATATGCTTCACAATCCTATTAACACTATTACAAAGTCCAGGTGAGAGAGAAGAGTGGAGGCTGTGACTGGATTCTGGATATATATTTGAAGGTAGGGTTTACAAGATTTAATTTTAAAAGGGTGTGGGATGTAAGAAAAATAAAAAATGATTCCCACATTTCTGGCATGAACAACTGGAAGGATGAAACTGCTGTTTACTGAGATGAGGGAAGGACTGGAAAAAGATCAAAAGGTTTTTTTTTGTTTGTTTTTTTAGGTACTGGGGCCAGGAATTGAAATGTATGTGGGAAGCTGGCGCTCAACCACTGAGCCACATCAGCTCCCCTGAGTTGGTTTTTTCATTTGATTGCTTGTTGTTTGTCTTTATTTTTAGGAGGCACTGGGAACTGAACCTGGGACTTTCCATGTGGAAGGTGGGTGCTCAACTGTTTGAGCCACATTTGCTCCCCTGTTTGGTTTTGTATAAGGTAAGTTTGACATGCCTATCAGACTGGAAGTGTTTTCTTTTAGAAAGATGGGTCTGGCATTCAGATAGAGCTGGTGGGCTGGAGACATACGTGTGGAAATTCTTGGAATATTCCAGATGATTAAAGCCATGGGTTGTGAGTACACGTAGGTTGGAGGAGGTCTGAGCATTCAGCTGGCACACAGAGAAATGAGAGGGCTCAGGAAAGGAGATTTGGAAGAGGCCAGAGAGACGGGAGGAAATCCAAGAAAGGTGGTCAAGGTAAAAACTGGGGTCAAATGAGAGATTTGGTTTCTTTTATTTGGATTTATTAAAGAACAGTTCTATGTTTCAAACTATGAATTCCTTTCTTAAAATCTCATAGCTGCCCGGTGCTGAGTTTCCAGCACCTCTTTTTGGGAAAAAGAACCCCAAAGCATGGCTGGCTACTATTGCTCATAAAACTACATTTCAACAAATCCTTAAACATCATGCTTGAGTATAAGCATGGAGTAGGAAATACCTGCTAAAGAAGATGACATGGAGGTGAAGGAGAGTCTGCTCTGATGCCAATTACTGCATCTTTTGTTAACTCAAAATGTTAATTTCTCTAGTGCTATAATTTGTTGGTCTTGGCAAACTGTAAGGGAATCAGCTTACTGCTGCGACTTCCCTGTTTTAAAAGCTCTGCAGCTATGGCTGTAAATGAAGGTCTCCCAGCGTTTCTGCTGCAAACTTTCACACTCATGAATCCATAATGAGATGGGAAAATCCCATTCCAGCTGTAACCCATAAAAAACAGTCTACAATTGGGAATGAAATTTAAAACAAAATAAATAGCTAAGGGCCTTATATATAACCCACCCTCACCCATCAGGACTATATATTCTCAGAAAGAGACTTGATCTCTGGCTTAAATTACACTAAAGCACATAAAAGGTAACTTTTATTGTGCAGAAAATGTGGACCAGTGTTGCAAACGAGTGTTTCCCCTTCATTTTTTCCCTGCAACAGTGGATTTGCAGTGACTCAGAAAGGTGGCAGGTGGGGCCAGAAAGAAGTGACTTTGCATTGGGTGTTTAAAAACAATATAATTGAACATTTACCATGGGGCATGCACTATTCTAAATATTTTTGGAGTGTCGCCTCATTTAATCCTCTCATAATTCTTGTATGGAACCAACATGGAGCAAACGACACATTATTAGTGAGGAAAGTGAAAGGAAAAAGTACCAAATAAGAAAAGTTAGCATCTGTTAAGAACGTGCCAGGCATTAGTCTAAGAACCTGACAAGCATGTATTTATTTAATTTTCACAATCACTCTATGAAGTAGCTATTATTACTGTCTTAGTTTGCTAAAGGCTTGCTAAAAGCTGCCAGGAGCAATATACCAGAAATGGGTTGGTTTTTTTTTTTTTTTTTTTTTTAAGATTTATTTATCCCATCAGGACCTCTCTTTCAGCCTCTCAGGGTTTGTCTGTCTCTGCCACCTTTGTCTTTGTGTCTCTGCTTTCATCCTCTGTTTATAAAGGATTCCAGCAAGAGGACAAAGACCCACCCTGGGTCATGCCTCATTGAAGCAATCCGGTCAAAGGCCCCCAACTAAACCTAATCCAACCAAAGGGTCCCACACCCACAGGAATGGATTAGCTCCAAGAACATGATCCTTTCTGGGATCCACAAAAAGCCTCAAACTCACAATTACTATGCATATCCATATATATAATGGAGGTTTGCTATCTTGCTCAAAGTCACACAGTAAGAAAGTTTCTCAGCTGGGATTTGAACCCAGACAATCTAGCTCAGAAGTCCACCATCTTAACCATTAGTTTTTTGATTGAAATAGAAATTATACCCTCTTTTTGGGTGTAAATCACAACTATTGTTTAGTAGACTTGGAAATTTAACAATATTCAAATAAAAGTGCCCCTGCTTTCTTTAAGGGGAAATTGACAAAAATAAATATGGAAAAATAGTTTGGAAATTCTGATAAAATAAACTAATGAGGGTGACTTTTCCTAGCAAATTCTAATGTGTTTTTAAAATTATACAATAACTGAAATAGCATGATACTGCTTTTAGGACCAACAAATTAGTGGAACAGAATAAGAAAGTACAGAATCATGTAGAAGTACACATGTCTTTATTAAACAATCAAGGGGCATTTCACATTAGTGGGAAGAGAGGCAAAAATCACAAGCAAAAATGTTTTGACTGCATAAACATGTCTTTGCTGTGATAAAATAGCCTATGAACAAAGTTTAAATACAAAAACACATTTGCAACATATGTAATTGGAAAAGGATTAAAGGCAATACTATGTAAATATAAATAGGTCTTACACATCAATCAGAAAAAGAGAAACAGCGCAAGGGACAAGATGCTGTAACCCAGGAATAGGTAAGTCACAAAAGAAGAAATGCAAAGAGCTAATAACTATATGTAAAAATATCTGGCTTACTAGCAATCAAGGATATGCAAATTAAAATGAAATTTCTCCCTGTCTCTTTTTTTCTCAGCCTGCCAAATGAACAAAGCTTATGAAGAAAGATGATACTCAGTTTTTGGAGGACAGCAAGTGACACATGCTCACTACGGAATACTTAAGAAAATAGTGAGCAATCTAAGAAAATGGATATTTCTCATCAGCCTGGAAGTGATTGTTGACTGCCCACACGATTTGTGTGCTGCTTTGCTTGTTTCGCATGACATCTGCGGCAAACACAGTCTTGGGCACTAACCAGCCAGTTGTGGCTTCTCAGCGGCAGGAAACATGTCCCAATTTCCCTATATACCTAGCGCTGCGGCATGACTGTTAGAAGACACTCCGTAAATGTCTGTTGAGTGGAGGATTAAGTCCCTGCCTGGGCAGTCTCTCCCAGAAAGCCCGACAGCTCTCTCAAGGCTGCTGACTTATGCACCATCGCGCTGGGAGGTCTGGAGCCCAAAGCTGGCTCAAGGGAAGCAAGGAAGTGCCTGTTTCAGAGGGGTATGGTGAAATGCAGTCGTTAGGGAAACATGGACCCTGACAACCCCAGACACAAAGACCCTGCACCTCAGAACCCTTCTCCGTCCCTTCTCCCACCTCCCCCGACCCTCCCTCTCTCCCCCCTCCCCCTCCCTCTCCCCTCCCCTCCCCCTTTTCTCCTTCTCTCCGTCCCTCCTCTGAAAATTTGTAGGTTTACAGAAAAATCATGCAGAAAATAGAGTTCCCATATCCCCCTCCGCCCCCATTATTAACACCTTGTATTTGCATGGTACCTTTGTTACAATTGATGGAAGAATTTATTGTACTTGTATTGTTAACTATAGTCCACAGTTTGCATTAGGGTTCCATGCAAACTGTGGGTTCCTATGTTATTTTTTATGAAATTTTATTCTGGTAACATATTTACAACCCCAAATTTCCCCCCTTTAACCTCATTCAAGTACATAATTCAGTGCTGTTTATTGTGTTCACAGTGTTATACTTCTCTCACCACCATCCATTACCAGAACTTTCCCACCATCCCAAATAAGAAACTCTGCATAATTTGAGTATTAACTCCTCATTCACTACCCCCACCCTGGCCCCTGGTAACCTGTATTCTAGTTTCTGACTCTATGAATTTGCTTTTTCTAATTATTTCATATCAGTGAAGTCATGCAATATTTGTCCCTTTGTGTCTGGTGTATTTCACTCAACATGGTGTCTTCAAGGTTCATCCAAATTGTTGCATGTATCAGGACCTCATTCCTTTTTGCAGCTGAATAATATTCCATCATGTGTGTATACCATATTTTATTTATCCATTCATCAGTTGATGGGCACTTGGAATTGCTTCCATCTTTTGGTGATTGTGAATGATGCTGCCAAGAACATTGGTGTGCAAATATCTGTTCAAGACCCTGCTTTCAATTCCTTTGGATAGACCACCCACTCTTGATCCAGGAAAACTGTGGGCATAATGGAACAAAGGGCTTCACAGAGGCAACCATCTCCTCCATGGCTGGCCTGATGACTGAGGAGTCTGCTACACTGAATTTGTGTGCCTGGTAACAGGTATCACCACTGAAGAACCAGCTAATTTGGTTATTACAACCACTTAGTGATAATTCAAAGAATTTGGTCTGTGTATAAAAATAACTTTAACTTTTGTGAACCTGGACAAGTGATGCAACCTCTGTGAGTCTGTTTCTCCATTTGACAATGCCGTTATGGAGATGAAAGGCATCTGCCTGTCAGGTATTGTATTAGTCAGCCAAAGGGGTGTTGATGCAAAGTACCAGAACTCTGTTGGCCTTTATAAAGGGTATTTATTTGGTGTAGAGGTTTACAGTCACAAGACCCTGAAGAGTCCAACTCAAGGTACCATAAGAGTTATCTCTTACCCAAAGTCTGTTGCCACATGTTGACGCAAGATGACGGGAGATATCTGCGAGGGTTCAGCCTTCCTTCTTCCTCTTAAGGCTCTGTGGTTCAGCTTCTTCTGATCTCAGCTGTAGGCAGGCATAAGGCTCGTCTCTCTCCTGGAGCTAGTTTCTTTTTGGGCTCAGCTGCTCTGGTCTCTTCACAAGGTCAGCTGTAGACTATCAGACTCATCTCTCTTCCTGGGGCCTCTGCCTTGTCTAATGAGCTGTCAGTCTTCCTCTGTGTTCTTCTCTGTGTAGCTACTTCTGTGTGTTTCTTCTTCTGCCTTCTTGATTGAGTTTCAATCTATATAGCCCACCAAGGGCTGGGGAGGATGACTCAACTCTGCACGCCCTAATGACATAGTTGAATCAAAGCCCTAATCTTAACATAATTTAATCAAAGCATCTCAGCTGAATCTAATACAATCAAAGGGTATCATGCTCAGAGGAACAGACCAGTTTACAAACATAATCTCTCTTTTTGGAATTCATAAATAATCTCTAACTGCCACAAGTATCAATAAGTGTTATGAAGAAAAGTAAAGTAGAGGGAAGGGGCTGTTGTGAGAATTAAATGAGATAATAAACAAGGGGCACAGCATATCTTAGATGCTCAATAAATGCTACCTTAGGTACTTAATAACAAAGGATTTAGAATACCTTAGGTGCTCAGTAAATGTTGCCTTCCTTCCTTCCCTTCCCACAACCATAATGCATAGTGAAAAATAGTTTTTGTTGCCCTACAAGAAATTATGTTCTCCCCTTTTTGGAATAGGTAATCTCTGAGCAAATCTTAGTTCAGTACATGGGTTGTAGGCAGGCCTGTGTTCCAGGGAGGAGGTTAAAGAAGAGTTTTTCGTTCTTTAGAAATATGAGCAGAGTTGTTTTATTCCTGGGAATGAAAAGCTGGACTTTAGGAGGTGGTGAATAATTTTGTAAAGAGCCTGGAAGCCTTTAGGAAAGGAAGGGACTAAATCCCTAACCGGTGGTTCGCAAGGCTGTCAGATCCAACTGCACACTGCTACCCCCTTTAACAAGATATTTTGAAAGACCCTATTTACTTTCCTAAAATAAAATTCATAGATATTATAACTTATTTGTGCACAAAGTTCAAAACAATCGACATAAGCCTCTGATCGAAAATACAGGAGATGTGAAAACAATTTGCAATAAAATGATATATATTCCAATATGTAAGTGCTCAAACTACACTAGATGACAAAAAATGCCCCCATCCCCCAAGTTTCCAAAGAGTCCCTGTGTAAGGACAAGGTGGAGGGAAGCCTTCCGGGGGTGGTGCAGCATCCACCTCTGAGGACTAGGAATTGAAGGGGAGCGGTTCCCACCCTTAGTCCTGAAGGAGCCTCGGAAGGAGGCTGTAGTTGTGGGAGGTAGCCATGCAACAGGAGCTCTGGATCCCAGGAAATGAAAATGCCCTATTCTGATCTCCTGCAGGGACATCTATTGGCCTAACCCAACGATGGTAGGCAAAATTCCAAGATGACCCTAAATGACTCATCCCTTAGATAATTTCCTACCCTGAGTATGGGAAAGACCTTTAAATATTATGGGGTATTGTAATATTTATAGGTTGAATTTTGGGTATCTCCTAAAAGATATATTGATGCCCTGGTACTTGTGAATGTAACTTGATTTGGAGATAGGGTCTTCACAGATGTAATCAAGTTAAGATGAGGTCACAGTGGATTAGGGTGGGCCATGAGCCAATACGAATCATGTCCTTATGCAAAGAAGAGAAGAGACAGACACAAAAAGAATGCCACGTGAAGATGCAAAAACACAGGGGGAAAAGAGAATGTATGTGAAGATGGAGGAGAGACTGGAGTGATGTAGCTACAAGTGAAGTTGTCCCGAGGACTGCGGTCCACAACCAGAAGCTAGGGAGAGGGAAGGAAGGATTCTACCCTAGAGCCATCAGAGAGAGCATGGCCCTGCTGGCATCTTGATTTCAGACTTCCAGCCTCCAGAACTGCGAGAAGATATACATCTGTTGTTTTCGGCCAACCAGTTCGTGGTCATTCAACCACAGGAAACTAACACACACTCCAATGATTATGATGTATTATATGGCAAAGTTGAAAGGATTTCACAGATGTTATTAAGGACTCTAATCAGTTGACTTTGAATTAATCAAATAGGAGATTATCGTGGGTGGGACTGACCTCATCAGGTAAGCCCTTTAAAAGAGGGATTCCTGGAGGGTAGAGAGAGTCTCCCACTGGCCTTGAAGAAGTAAGCTGCCTATGGAGGGGGCCACATGGCAAAGACCTGAGGTGGTCTCTAGTAGCTGAGAGTGGGCCCTGGCTGACAGCCAGCAAGGAAACAGGGACCTCAGTCCTGCAATCATAAGAAACTGACATCTGCCATTAACCAGCAAACTAGGAAGAGGGCCCTAAGTTCCAGAAAGGAACACAGCCTGGCCAGCACCTAGACCTGGCAGCCTATGAGATGCTGGAGCAGACAACTCAGCGAAGCCATGCCTGGGCACCTGCCCCCATGGAAACTGTGAGATAGTAAATGGATGCTGTCTTAATCCACTGAGTTCCTGATGATTTGTTTTGCAGCAATAGAAAATGGATACACTCACAAACCAAAGTGCAATGAAATTGTAGATGATCCACAAAGAGCAGTCTTCCCTGGGCCAGAGCAATGTGGAGAAAGGTAGAGAAAGGTGGTGTAGCAGCTTGGCATTGTTTATGAATTCCAGAAATAGATATTGGATTATGTTTGTAAACTGGTCTGTCCCTGGGCATGATTAAATTATGATTAGGGCTTTGATTGGGCCATGTCAGTAAGGATGTTGAGAAAACTACATGGCAGAGAAGAGAGTTGAAGTTTTTGAGCTGGAGCCCTGGGAAGTAAACACACAGGAGAAGAACACAGAGAAGCAGATATGTGAGGAAACAGAGAAGGCTCCAGTAGACACGGCAAAGTTCCTGGGAAGAGAGATGAGCTGTTCACCTGATAGTTTGCAGCTGCAGAGACCAGAGGAGCAGAGCAGCTGAGCCCAGAGAGAAACGAGCCCCAGCTGAGGAGAGCCAGGCACCTGAGAGCCTACAGCTGGCCTTTTGGAGAGAGCAGGACAGCTGAACCTGGAGAGAAACAAGCCCCAGGAAGAGGTTCAGGAAGCCTGAACCCTTGCAGCCATCTTGCCCCAACACGTGGCAAAAGACTTTGGTGAGGGAAGTAACTTATGTTTTATGGCCTGGTAACTGTAAGCTTTGACCCCAAATAAATACCCTTTATAAAACCCAACAGATTTCTAGTATTTTGCATCAGCACTCCTTTGGCTGACTAATACAGGTGGTGAACAGATCTAGAGAGACAAATAGAAAATATCCAGTATGTATATCAGGGGATATTGTTATGGCCAAAACAAAACAAAAATAAACAAATAAAAAACACTGCCTTATCCTTTTCCCCAAAAATTCAGAACTAGGGAAATAGAGTAGATTCTATACTAGTTTGATCCTGACCACAGGGCAGTGGTAGGGTACCTGTTATATCATTGCCACACCAGCAGGGACACAGGACCAGTGACTTCTTGGGACTGAGTAGGAGAGAAGGGGGATGGCAGTTCTGGGTCTGGGAGGTGATTCTGAGCCAACTGTTCTGAGACAAATGTGTGAGGCCTTTAAATGCACTAAAACCTAAGACTCAGTCCTCCTACTTGAGTGGGGTGCCATCTTGATTGAACGCAGTATGGGAGTTGCCCTCCTTCAAAGCACCACTGTCCTTGGGAAGGACTTGGCTCTGGCCCCTAAGGCAGAGGACTGAGCCTCTGCTGTTATGCCTGGTGACATTTGCCTCCTTGCAGACTAGGTTTGCTGCTGTTAGTGAGTCTTTGAGGCTCTTGTTCTGCAACGAATGCCCTCTCCCCTGTGGCACTAACCAGCTGAGGAGATGTAGTCAGGAAGCTTTAACACAAGTATCCCTGGCCATTTGGGCTGAAAGCCCTCTTTATTGAGATAGTACCAGGCAGCCATCCACATACCTTTGCAGAATTGCTATCACTGAGGCAATATGCCCTCTGACTTTTTTTTTTTTTTTTTTTTTTTTTTTTACCGGGAGGTACCGGGGATCGAACCCCGGTCTCTCCATATGGTAGACAGACACCGAACCTTTTGAGCCACATCCGTTTCCCAGCCCTCTGACTTTTGAGCTCAGATGCTATCTGCCAAAGGACACCCAGACTTGATGTTTCTCTGCCAGAAGAATTTCTCGAAATCCCTGTGTCAGCTGTCAATCACTTTGATTTGCAGGTTCTTTGCAAATTGATTCTCCCTAATCAATCCTAGGTATCTTATTGCTTGCTTATACTGACTCCAGGCAGGGGCAGAGAATTTGCCTTTTGTAACTCAAAAAAGTGTATGATTACCTGAATTTATGTATATAAACCTTCTCTCCCCTCCTCTTTCCCTCTCTTTCTCTCTCTCTGTCCCTAACAAACTGAATTCTGTAATCTTTCTGCCAGATTGAAAGGAAACTTGTCTCATAATGGTAGGCTGAAGAAAGCCAGTGCCCTTTCTGATATTCTGGCATTTTCTACCCAGCCCTCTGAGTAAAAAAATCAGTGGAACAGATTGTGGGTGCAGAAATAGATTCTAGTATTTATTGGCAGTTAGTATATCACAAAGGGAGTATATGTCAGTGCAGAGGAAACATTGGTTTATTTAATAAATGGTTTTGGCATAACTAATTATCCATCTGGAAAGAAATAATCTTGGAGCCTACTTTTATATCATATACAAAACTTACAGATGGAATAAATCAAACATAAAAAGTAAAATAATGAAACTTTTAGGAAAAGAAACCTAAGAATATAATATGTAAACTTCAGGGTCAGAGAGACTTTTATAATCCCAAACCAAAAGCCAGAAACTCTGGATAAGCATGGGTGACTTTATAAAAATTAAACAATATATATATTTATTATGAACACACACCCACACATATATACATACACATATATAAATATATACAAATGCATATACACATATAAATAACAAAAGATACCAAAGAAGTCAAAAGACTAATGTTAGATTGGAAAAAAATATTTACGATGCATATGAAAGATAAATGATTGAAGTAAATAATATATAAAGAATATATAAAGAATCTTTAAGCAATGATAAGGAAAAAACAGATGGAAAAGGATATGAAGAGCTAGTAAATAAAAATAAATAATTGTCAAGGAAATGCTAAAATTAGGATATACAAACTTACAAAAATTGATACCCCTAGTTACCAATAATTAGTAGTAGTAGTAGTTACTACTACTAGCTATTGCTAGTAGAATTGTGTGGAAAAGAGTATCCATTTGTTGATGGTGCAATTTTAATTGCTATAGTTCTTTGGAAAGTAATCACTTGACAATGTGTATAAAATGTAAAATAAGCCTGCCTATATGATAGCTAGGCCACACTTGAGAATCTAGGGCAATAGAAATAAAACCTCCAACATATCCACATCCACGTCCACATGCACATATACACACATATATAAAATTATTTATTACAGCATTGATCTCCAAAGTCCACAAGGTAAAATTCCTGAAAAAAAGTTACTGTCCATCAGTTGTGCAAGCTAAAATAAATTGAGGGATATACAATCCATGCAATATCATGCAAACTTTAGAAAGAATGCATTAAGCTCTATACTGTGTGATATGGAGAAATTTCCAAACTGTGAGAAATGCAAGACACCAAAAAGTTTTTGAACCATCTCAGTAACTAGATCGAGGTTAGCTAAGTAGTGTTTAGAACATGGTTCCCAAACAACCCTGGGGGGCTTCAAAAGAACATAATAAAGATACAAAGGGAAAGTAGATGGGGCTCAGGCAACTGGGCTCCTGCCTACCACATGGGAGGTTGCTGGTTCGGATCCCAGTGCCTCCTAAAGGAGACAGTGAGCTGGTGCACAGCAAGCTGGCACAGTAAGAGACACAGGAGAAAAAACATAATGAGAGACACAACAAAGCAGGGAGCAGAGGTTCCTGGTGTCTTCTTAAAGAAGACAGCGAGTTGACGTGACAGGCAGGTGCAGTGAGTTGATGCAACAGGATGATGCAACAAGAGACACGGGGAGGAAAAGCATAATGAAGATACAACAAAAACAGGGAGCAGAGGTGGCTCAAGTGATTAGGCACCACCCTCCCAGATCAGAGGTCCCAGGTTCGGCTCCCGGTGCCTCCTAAAGAGACAAGGAAGTTGAACAGACACAGCAAGTGAAAAACAACAAGGGGGTGGGGAGAAATAAATAAATAAATAAATAAATATAAATCCTTAAAAAAAAGATGCAAAATTCCTAGGTGCCCCCAAGAGACTCTTCCTTTTTAGGTCTGGAATGGGTTCTTGAAACACAGAATTTTAAATTTTTCTCAGGTGACTCAAAGCACCTCCACCATTGAGGACCCCTGCTTGAAGTCAGTGTTTAATAGGCATATTAATCAAGTGTTCTTCAGGAACACTCAGAACTGTGGGACTGGGCCCTCTGCCCTGAGATGCTGAAACCTCAGAGAGAGAGAGAGAGCAACCTTCCAGATGAGGATGATTTATTAGGCCAGCAAAGCCCCAACTGAACAGTGCTTATCTTTGCTTATACTACATTTATAAAGTATTCGCGTAAATGGTACTTGAAAACCCCTTGAAAACACTTGTCGCTGATTGTGCAAAGCAGATTATTTATAGATGAATATGGTTAATTATGTTAATTTAAAATATATCATGTTCTGACCTAGCAATTTTTGGGGGATTGAATCATATTCCCCACAAAAGAAATGTTTCAATTATCTGCATTCCTGTGCATGCAAAACCACTTGTAAATAAGTTTTTTTCCCTTTTAAAGATTTAATTAATTAATTTATTTATTTCTCCCCACCCCCTTGTTATTTTTTACTTGCTGAGTCTATTCCTCTTCCTTGTTTCTTTAGAGGCACCAGGAGCCGAACCCTGGACCTCTGATGTAGGAGGGAGGTGCCTAATCTCTTGAGCCACCTCTGCTCCCTGCTTTTGTTGTGTCTCTCATTATGTTTTTCCTCCTTGCGTCTTTTGTTTTGTCATCTTGTTGCATCTTGTTGCATCTTGTTGCATCTTGTTTGTCATCTGTCTTCTTTAGGAGGCACCAGGAACCTCTGCTCCTTGCTTTGTTGTGTCTCTTATTATATTTTTTCTTCTTTGTGTCTCTTGTTGTGTCAGCTTGCCACTCCTGTCCTTTGCACCAGCTTGCTCTCTTCTTTAGGAGGCACTGGGATCCAAACCTGCAAACTCCCATGTGGTAGGCGGGACCCTAGTCGCCTGAGCCACTTCCACTTCCCAAGTTTTTAAGAAGTTTTTATTTTGAAATGCTTTCAAACTTAGAGGACAGTTACATAGATAATACAAACACCATACAGAGCAGTCCAACATACTACCCACCTCCTCAGATACCCAGAGCCACATATTTTAACATTTTTCCACATTTGCCATATCATTCTATCATCCATTCAGCCATACATCTATCTACCTATCTATCTGTCTGTCTGTCTGTCTATCTAATCTATCATCTAAACTGTCTATCCATCCATCCTTCTGTCTATTTATCAATCCATTTTCTGAACATTTATTTGAGTATAAGTTGTATACATCATGCTCCTTGAACACTTAATACTGCCATGTAAATTTCCTAAGAACAAGGATATTCACTTATGTAACCACCTCAAGTGCAGTTATAAAATTCAAGAAATTTAACATTGATATAAAGCTTATAGTCCATAACCCAATTTTCTCATATATCCCAATTATGTCTCTCTGAGTTTTTTCTCCTCCCATGTTAGATCCCATCCAGGATCATATATTTCATTTAATTGTAACTGTCTCTTTACTTGCTCTTTT
>JAKSZT010053762.1:705391-842881 GCA_026826555.1 Tolypeutes matacus | reverse complement strand
ACCACCTTCTATCACTAAAACTTTCCTATCTCCCCAAACAGAAACCCTACACCCATTGTGTAGTAACACCACATTTGTCCCCCCCCCAACCCCCCACAACCTGTACTCTATTTTCTGCCTCTGTGAGCTTGCATATTCTTTGACATTTTCTTTATGGTTGCCATGGGGCTTAAATTTAACATCCTAAATCTATAATAGTCGTGTTTGCTTTGATAGCAACTTCACTTCAATAGTATACACAAACTATGCTCCTATACCCCTCTGTGCCACACTTTAATGTAATTCTTTCACAAATTGCATGTTCATGCATTATGAGTCCAAAACCACTGATTTCTCATTACATTTTATGTATTTGCCTTTTAGAGCCTGTATAAGCTAAAAAGTGGAGTTATAAACCAAAAAATGCATTACTACTGGCATTTGTATTTACCCATGTCATTACCTTCACCAGAAATCTTTATTTCCTCATGTAGCTTTGATCTATTATCTATTGTTCTTTCCTTTCACCCAGAAGAACTCTCTTTAGCATATCTCAAAGGGCTGATCGAGTGGTGACGAACTCCCTCAGCTTCTATTTATTTAATAAAGTCCTAATCTCTCTCTTATTTTTTTAAATAGCAACTTTTTCTTTTAAATCAATTTTATTGAAACATATTCACAAACCATAGAACCCATCTGAAGTGAACATTCAGTGGCTTTTGGTGTAATCACAGAATTGTGCATTCATCACTGCAATCAATATTAGAGCATTTTCATCACTCCAAAAATAAAAAACTCCTACCCCTTAGCAGTCACTTCTCAATCCCTCTATCTTTCCCCTATCATACATAACCATTAATCCATCTCTTAAATGTATTTAGATTTACATTTTATATAGATGGAGTCAAACAATATGTAGTATTTTGTGTCTAGCTTCTTTTTTACAGTTGATGGAAAAATATTAATATATTACTATTTCCTACAGCCCATAGTTTGCTATAGGTGCAATTTTGCCCATGTATTACCCATTGTAATATTAATGTACATTTGTTCTGTTTCATGGAAAAACATTTATATATTTATACTAATAACCACACTCATTGTCACCAAGAGGGTTCACTATGCTATACACTCCCATGTTTCATCCTTTAGCTTTCCTTCTAGTAACATACACAACCTTAAATTTTCCCTTTAATTGTTCCCCTTCAAGCACTATCATACCCATATTTTAGTGCTGCTATAATGTGCATCATCACCTCTAACCATTTCCAAACACTTACAATCAACCTTATTATAAATTCTGCACAAATTATAATACAGAATATAATATAATGCTCACCATTCTCTATCTTCCTTCTATCTTCTGATGACCTATATTCTAGCTATTAACTCCATGAGTTTGCCTATTTAGCTCATACTAGTGAACTCATACAATATTCATCCTTTTGTGTCTGGCTTGCTTCATTCAACATGTTGTCAAGTTTCATCCATGTTGTCATATGCATCACAATTTCATTTCTTCTTATGGCTGAATAATATTCCATCATATGCATATAGCACAATTTCTTTATCCATTCATCAGTTGATGGACAATTGGGTTGTTTCCATCTATTGGCAATTGTGAACAATGCTATGAACATCACTGTACAAATGCCTGTTCGTGTCCCTGCTTTCAGTTCTTCTGAGTATATACCTGGTAGTGGGATTGCCAGATCGTATGGCAGATCTAAATTTAATTTCCTTAGGAACCACCAAACAGTCTTCCACATTGGCTGCACCATTCTACATTCCCATCAGTGATGAATATGCAATCTTATTTCTCCACATTCTCTCCAATACATGTAGTTTTCTGTTGTGTTTTTTTAAATAGTGGCTATTCTAATAGGTGTGAAATGATATCTTGTAGCTTTGATTTGCATTTCCTTAATAGCTAGTGATATTGAACATCTTTTTTTTAATGGGTTTTTTTTTTTTTTGCCATTTGTTTTTCCTTTTGGAAAAATGTCTATTTAAGTCTTTTGCCCATTTTTAAATATGATTTTAAAAAATCATTGAGTTGTAAGATCTCTTTGTATATCATGGATATTAAGCCCTTATCAGATAGGTAGTTTCAAAATACTTTCTCCCATTGAGTAAGGTGCCTTTTCACCTTCTTGACAAATGCCTTTGAAGTACAAAAGTGTTTAATTTTGAGGATGTCCCATTTATTCCTTTTGTTGTTTGTGCTTTGGGTGTAAGGTCTAAGAAACCACCTCCTACCGCCAGATCTTGAAGATGATTTCCTACATTTTCTTCTAGGAGTTTTACAGTGCTGGCTTTTATGTTTAGGTCTTTGATCAATTCTGAGTTAATTTTTGTATAGGGTATGAGATAGGGGTCCTCTTTCATTCTTTTAAATATGAATATCTAGTTCTCCCAGCACCATTTGTTGAAGAGGCTCTTCTGTCCCAGCTCAAGTAGCCTTGTGAAAAATTAATTGACTGTAGAGGTAAGGGTTTATTTCGGAACTCTCAATTTGATTCCACTGATGAATGTGTCTATCTTTCTGCCAATACTATACTGTGTTTTTTTTTTTTTTTTCCAGTGTATATTCTTTATTAATTTTTTTAAATATATATTTTTTATTTTTAAAAAGATACTTAGGTTACATAAATGTTACACAAAGACTATAGGGACTCTCATATGCTCCACTCCCCACACCTCCCACACCCTCCCACATAAACATCCTTCGTTAGTCTGGCACATTCATTGCAGTTGTTAAACGCATCCTGGGGCTTTGCCATTAATCATGGACCATAATTCACATTGTAGTCTGCACTCTCTCCCACACAGTTCTGGATGTTATGTGATGATATAAAATGGCCTGTATCTGTCATTGCAGTGTCATTCAGGACAATTCCCAAGTCCCGAAAAATCCCCTGTATTACAACTGTTTTTCCCTCTCCCTGTCCCCAGATCCTCCAGTGGTCACTGCCTCCACATCAATGTTGTAATTTCTTCCATTGCTAGAACCACAATATATCTATAGTAGAATACCAGTAAGTCCACTCTAGTCCATAGTTCTTTCCCCAATCCTGAGGATTCTGGGATGGTGATGTCCACTCTACCTCTAATTGAGAGGGGACTTATATCCCATAGGGAAGATGGATAGGACTATCTTGTTTGCAGTTGCAGACTCTCTCTGTTCCTTGGGATGGTCGTTGTCCATCATCATCTCCTTATTAGTTGTCCTGGGTGAGTCCAATGAGCTATAGAGTACGTGTTGCAACTCTGCTGAGATTCCGGGCCCAGCTGGCACAAAAACCGTGCTGTTTTGACCACTGTAGCTTTGTAATATGCTTTCAGGTAAGTTCTTCTTTTTAGTTTCTTCTTTTTAAAGATATTTTTGGCTACTTAGGGCCCCTTTCCCTTCCAGATAAATTTGGTAATTGATTTTTCCATTTCTTTAAAGTAGGCTGTTGGAATTTTGATTGGGATTGCATTTAATCTGTAAATCAATTTAGATAAAAGTGACATCTTAACGATATTTGGCCTTCCAATCCACAAACACGGAATGTTCTTCCATTTGTTTAGGTCTTCTTTGATTTCTTTTAACAATGTTTTATAGTTTTCTGAGTACAGGTTTGTACATCCTTGGTTAAATTAATTCCTAGATATTTGGTTCTTTTCATTACTATTGTAAATGGAATTTTTAAAATTGATTTCCTCCTCAGATTATTCATTATTAGTATATATAAACACTGCTGATTTTTGTGTGTTGATCATGTATCCTGCCACTTTGCTGAACTCATTTATTAGCTATAGTAGCTCTGATGTGGATATTTCATAATTTACAAAACAAACTTGCATATCAGCATACAAGGCTCCCCACCACCAACACCTTGCATTGTTTTGAAACATTTGTTACATACTATGAAAGAACATGGTCAAAATATTACTACTACCCATAGCCCTTATCTTACATTTGGTGTATTTTTTCCCCAACCCACCCAATTACTATCACCCTATATTAGAATTGTATATTTGTTATCATTCAAGAGAAAACATTCTTATATTTGTCCTGTTTACCACAGTCCATCATCTACCACTGGATTCCCTGTGTTATACAGTCCCATGCTTTGCACAATCCATTCAAAGTGCACATGCCATGGCTCTCATTTTCATCACAGACTTGTGCAGTCATTACCTCAGTCAATTTTAGAACATTTTCATAACTACAAAAGGAAAAATCCCATACCTTCTTTTACACCCTAATGTTGTCCCTTACTATTGAAAAAATATTTTTTACCATTGCTGCAAAATATTACAATATTACTATTAACTATTGCCCATAAGTTACATTAATTGTAATTTCTCCTGTATCACCATTTTCTTAGCACTTTGAAAAGGAAGAGCATTCTTATATTTATACTATTAATGACAATCTTCATCCTCCACTGAAATCACTATTTTATACATGCCCTAGATTATTCTTTAGTTTCTTTTCAATTGATGTTTACTTCCACATACTACCCCTTTTCAGCCACAATCACATTTATAAATCAGCAATGTTAGTTATACTCATTACAATGTGTTAATGTGTTACTCTCAACTCTATTCATTTCTTCACTTTTACAATTAACCTTATTAATAATGCTACATACATTAAGCATCATCTCCCATTCTTAACCCACCTTCTATTTCCTAGCAATCTAAACTCTAGAGTTTACCTTCCTGAGTGTACCCATCATATTTAGTTCGTATTAGTGAGACCATACAGTATTTGTCCTTTTGTGTCTGGCTTATTTCGCTCAACATAATATCTTCTAGGTTCATCCATGTTGTTATATACAACCTGATTTCATTTCTTCTTACAGCTGAATAGAATTCCATTGTGTGTATGTACCACATTTTGTTGATCCACTTATCTGTTGATGGATACTTGGGCTGCTTCTATATTTTAGCAATTGTGAATAATGTTGCTATAAGCATTGATATACAAGTGTCAGTTTGTGTCCTTGCTTTCAGTTCTTCTGAATATATTCCTAGTAATGGGATTGCTGGATCATATGGCAGTTCTGTATTCAGCTTCTTGAGATACTGCCAACTGTCTTCCACAGAGGCACCATTCAACAGTGAAGGAGTGTTCCTGCTTCTCCACATCTTTTCCAGCACTTGAATTTTTCTTTCTTTCTTTCCTTTTTTAAAAAAATAATGGCCATTCTGTAAGGTATGAAATGGTATCTCATTGTAGTTTTGACCTGCATTTCCCTAATAGCTAGTGATGTTGAATATTTTTTTCATGTGCTTTTTGGCCATTTGTATTTCTTCTTTGGAAAAACGTGTATTTGAGTCTATTGCCCATTTTTGTATTTCTTCTTCGGAGAACTGTCTATTCAAGTCTTTGGCCCATTTTTTAATTGGGTCATTTGTCTTTTTATTGTTGAGCTGTAACATCTCTTTATATATCCTGGATATTAAACCCTTATCAGATATGTGGTTTCCAAATATTTTTTTCCCATTGAGTTGGCTGCCTTTTCACCCTTCTGACAAATTCCTGTGAGGTGCAAAAGTATTTAATTTTGAGGAGGTCCCATTTATCTAATTTTTCTTTTGTTGCACGTGCTTTGGGTGTGAGGTCCAAGAAACCACCACCTACTACAAGGTCTTGAAGATGTTTCCCTACATTTTCTTCCAGTAGTTTTATGGTCCTGGCTTTTATATTTAGATCTTTGATCCATTTTTGAGTTGATTCTTGTATAGGCGGTGAGATAGGGGTCCTCTTTCATTCTTTTGGTTATAGATATCAAGTTCTCCCATCACCATTTGTTGAAGAGACTGTTTTTTCCCATCAGCATGTATTGCCCATTTTTAAATTAGGTTGTTTGTCTTTTATCATTGAGTTGTATGATCTCTTTATATAACATGGATATCAAACCCTTATTGGACATATGGTTTCCAAACATTTTCTCCCATTGAGTAGGCTGTCTTTTTTCTTTCTTGACAAAGTCTGTTGAAGAACAAAAGTGTTTAATTTTAAGGAGGTCCCATTTATCTATTTCTTTTGTTACTCGTGCTTTGGGTCCAAAGTTTAAAAACTACCACCTACCACAAGACCTTGAAGATGTTTTCCTACATTTTCTTCTAAGAGTCTTATGATTGTCACTTTTATATTTAGGCCCTTGATCCATTTGGAGTTAATTTTTGTATAAGGTGTGAGATAGGGGTCCTCTCTTTTTCTTTTGGATGTGGATATCCAGTTCTCCCCACAACATTTGTTGAATAGACTGCACTGGCCTAACTGCGTGGGTTTGACAGTCTTGTCAAAAACCACTTGATCATAGATGTGAGGATCTATTTCTGAGTTCTCAATCTGGTTCCATTGGTCAATCTGTCTATCTTTATGCCAGTAACATGCTGTTTTTACCACTGTAGCTAAATAATGTGCTTTAAGGTCAGGAAGTGAGAGTCTTCAAAATTCATTCTTATTTTTTAACACATTTTTGGCTATTCAGGGCCTCTTATCCTTCCAAATAAATTTGATAATTGGCTTTTCCATTTCTGTAGAAAAGGCTGTTGGGTTTTTTTTTAATTAGGATTGCATTGAATCTATAAATCATTTGGGTAGAATTGTCATTTTAACAATATTTAGTCTTCTAGTCCATGAACACGAAATGTCTTTCCATTTATTTAAGTCTTTTTCAATTTCTTTTAGCAATGTTTTGTGGTTTTCTGAATACAGGTGTGATGGTTAGGCTAATATGTCAACTCGGCTAAGTAGTTGTGTCCAGGTGTTTCATCCAGCAAGCACTGGGCTAATTGTAATACAAGAATATTTATGGATTTTTGTCACCAGTACGTTTACTGCGTGGATGGCTAATTACATCTGCATCAGCCAGGGAGATTGCTGTCAGCAATGGGTGGCACTTTTATCCAATCAGTTGGATGCCTTAAAAGGGGAAGTGATTTCAACATTCAGAGAGAATTTCCCAGCTCGTTGTTGGACAGGCAACTTTTCCTGGAAACTCATCAAGGACCTTCCTTGGACTTTCATCGAAGGCCCTGGTTTGCAGCCTGCCTATGGAACCTGGACTTGTGCATCCCCACGGTCACGTGAGAGACTCATAAAATCTCATATTATTGACAGATATCTCCTGTTGATTCTGTTTCCCTAGAGAACCCAGACTAATACAAGAGGTCATTTATGTCCTTGGTTAAGTTTATTCCTAAATTTTTGACTCCTTTAGTCACTATAATAAATGGAATTTTCTTCTGATTTCCTCCTCAGATTGCTCTTCAGTAGTGTACAGAAACGCTACTAAATTTTGCATATTAATCTTGTATCCTGCCACTTTGCTGAACTCATCTATTAGTTCTAGTAGCTTTGCTGTGAAGTTTTTAGGATTTTCTAGATATGGGATCATATCATCAGTGAATAGCAAAAATTTACTTCTTCCTTTAGTATTTGGGTATCTTTTATTTCTTGATCTATCCTAATTGCTCTAGCTAGAACTTCTAGCACAATACTGAATAACTGTGGTGACAGTGTGGCATCCTTCTCTTCTTCCTGATCTCAGCAGGAAAGCTTTCCGTTTTTCATATATGCACTTTACCATATTGAGAATGCTTCCTTCTATTCCTACCTTTTGGAATGTTTTTTTTTAAATCAAGAAAGGATGTTGTATTTTGTAAATGCCTTTTCTGCATCAATGGAGAGGATCATATGGTTTTTCTTCTTCAATTTATTAATGTGGTTTATTACACTAATTGACTTTACTGTGTTGAAAAGTGCTTGCATACCTGGTATAAAACCCACTTGATCTTGCTTTTGGATTCAGTTTGCAAGTATTTTAATGTGCTTTGGGATTGAGTTTTCAAGTATTTTGCTGAGGATTTTTGCATCTATATTCATTAGATATATTGGTCTGTAATTTTCTTTTTTCATAATATCTTTATCTGGTTTTGGTATTAGGGTGATGTTGGCTTCATGGAATGAGTTTGGTATTGTTTTTCCCTGTTCAATGTTGTGGAAAAGCTTGAGCAAGAGAGGTTTTAGATTGTCTTTGAATGATTGGTACAATTCACATGTGAAGCCATCTGGTCCTGGGATTTTCAGCTTGGGAGGTTTTTGATGACAGTTTCAATCTCTTTACTTGTGATTGGTTTGTTGAGGTCTTCTATTTCTTCCAGGATTAGTGTGGTTGTTCATGTGTTTCTAAGAATTTGTCCATTTCATCTACATTGTCTAGTTTAATATCCTCTTATGATCTCTCTTATTTCTGTGGGGTCAATGGTAATACCCCCCTCTCATTTCTGACTTTATTTACATTTTCTCTCTTTTTTTCTTTATCACTCTAGCTAAGGGTTTGCTGATTTTGTTGATCTTCTCAAAGAACCAACTTTTTGTTTTGTTGATTCTCCTATTGTTTTTTTTTTTTTTTTTTTTTTTTTTCTCAATTTTATTTATTTCTGCTCTGAGCTTTATTATTTCTTTCCTTTGGGTTGGGTTAGTTTGCCATCCTTTTTCTAGTTCCTCTAGGTATGCAGTTAGGGCTTCAATTTTATCTCTTTCTTCTTATTTAATGTAAGCATTGAAGGCTATAAATTTCCCTCCCAGCACTGCCTTAGTGGTGTCCTATAGGTTTTGATATGTTGTGTTTTCTTTTCCACTCATCTCAAGATATTTACTGAATTCTCTTGCAATTTCTTCTTTGACCCACTGGTTTTTTAGAGTGTTGTTTAATCTCCATATATTTATGAACTTTCCCTTTTCCTGTCTGTTATTGACTTTCTGCTTCATTCTCTTATGATGAGAGAAAGTGTTTTGTATAATTTCAATTATTTACATCTATTGAGACCTTTCTTGTGACTCAGCATATGGTCTATCTTGGGGAAGGATCCATGAGCACTTGAAAAGAATGTATACCCTGCTGTTTTGGGGTGTAGTGCTCTATAAATATCTGTTACTTCTAGATCATTTATCATATTATTCAAGCTTTCTGTTTCTTTATTTATTCTCTGTCCAGACGTTCTATCCAATGCTGAGAGTTTTGCAATGAAGTTGCCAACTATTACTGTAGAAACGTCTATTTCTCCCTTCAGTTTTGCCAGTGTGTGCCTCATGTATCTTGGGGCACTCAGGTTAGGTGCATAAATATATAGTATAGTTATTTCTTCTTGGTGTATAGCCCCTTTTATTAATATATAATGACCTTCTTCATCCCTTATAACAGTTTTGCATTTAAAATCTGTTTTGTCTGATATTAGTATCGCTACTCCAGAGTAATCTTTTTTGATTACTATTTACATGGAATATCTTTTCCTACCCATTTTCAACCTGGTTTTGTCCTTACATCTGAGGTGAGTCTCTTGTAGACAGCATATAGATGACTCAATTTTTAAAAATCCACTCTAACAGTCTATGTCTTTTGATTAGGGAGTTCGAGCCATTAACATTCAATGTTATTACTGAAAATGTTATTTATTTCATCCATTTTCTCCTTTGGCTTTCCATTGTCATATATTACTATTGTCAGTCTTTTTACCCTTTAATTTTTCCTTCCTAGTAATCTTCATTTCTGTACTCTCCTCCAAGTCTCTCACCCTTGTTTTTTCCTTTCAGGCTGCAGCAGTCTCTTTAATGTCTCTTGTATATATGGTCTTTTGGTAAAATACTCTCTCCGTGTTTGTTTGTCTGTGAAGACTTTAAACTCACCCTCAGATTTGAAGGACAGTTTTGCCAGATACAGAATTCTTGGCAGGCAGTTTTTCTTTTTTAGTACCTTAAATATATCACCATACCACTTTCTTCTGGCCTCTATGGTTTGTAATGAGAGGTTGGCACTTAATCTTATTGAGGTTCCCTTGTATGTGATGTTTTCCTTTTCTCTTGCTGCTTTCAGAATCCTCTCTTTATCTCTCATATTTGTCATTCTGAATAGTCGGCATCTCAGAGTAGTTCTATTCAGATTTATTTTGGGGAGAGTATGCTGTTGTTCTTGGATATTGATATTTATGTCTTTCATAAGAATTAGGGTGTTTTCATCATTATTTTCTCAAATATTCTTTCTGCTCCTTTGCCACTTTTCCATTGTCATCCTTTTCTGGGACACCAATAACATGTATGTTTGCACATTTTACATTGTCATTCAGTTTCCTGAGACCCTGCTCCATTTTTTCCATTCTTTTCTCTTTGTGTTTTCCTGTCTTTTCATGTTCAGATGTTCTGTCCTCAATAGCACTAATTCTGTCCTTGATCGATTCCAATCTGTTGTTGTATGCCTCTAATGTATTTTTTTAAATTATTTTTTAAAAGATACTTGGATTACATAAATGTTACACAAAAAATATAGGGATTCCCATATACCCCACACCTTCCCACATAAACAACATCCTTCATTAGTGTGGCACATTCATTGCAATTGTAAACGCATTCTGGGGCATTGTCATTGAGCATGGACCATAGTTCACATTGTAGTCTACACTCTCTCCCACACAGTTCTGCATGTTATGTGATGATATAAAATGGCCTATATCTGTTGTTGCAATGTCATTCAGGGTGATTCCCAAGCCCCGAAAAAGCCTCCATATTACAAATGTTTTTCCCTCTCCCTGCCCCCAGATCCTCCAGTAGCCACTGCTTCCACATTAATGTTGTAATTTGTTCCATTGCTAGAATCACAATATGTCTATGGTAGAATATCAGTAAGTCCACACTAGTCCATAGTTCATTCCCCAATACTGAAGATTCTGGGATGGTGATGTCCACTCCACTTCTCATTGAAAGGGGGTTTCAATCCCATACAGCTGATGGATGGGACTCTCTTGCTTGCAGTTGTCAGCTCTCTCATTTCCTTGGTATGGTGGTTGTCAGTCCTCACCTCCTTATTCATTGTCCTGGGTAAGTCCAATTAACTGGAGAGTAGGTGTTGCAACTCTGCTGAGGCTCCGGGCCCAGCTGGCACATGGACAGCCCAAAGATTCCAGTCTCTTGGACATACACCAAGTATAGGTTTAAATAGAAGGGACAGATGAGCCATGTGTAGGGAAACCATAATTGATTCCAACTCTGTCACTCTCAGGAGCGCAAACTCCAAAGTAGGGCCCACTCACAAGGCACCAAACTCCAGAGCTATCTGCCCTGACCATAAGACCTGGGTGTCCCCAGAGCCCTCAGGAACCCCACTATTTGGGTAGTATTCACTTTGGCAGTCTATGAGATCCTTCTGAGATGTGCAAAAGCATTACCTCTGGGATGATCTCCTGACTCACTTTGAAGTCTTTACCTTTTCAACCCTTTTTATTAGAGGTCTTTTTCCAGTTGCTTTGCTAGTTGTTGCTTGGTAGTCATCCCTCGGTGCCAGGGAGGCTCATCCCCGGAAGTCATGTCCCATGCTGGGGGGAAGGTAATGCATTTATATGCTGAGTTTGTCTTAGAGAGAGGCCACATTTGCGCAACAAAGAGGCTCTCAGGATGCAACTCTTAGACATCCCACAACACTAGGCTAAGTTTCAATTTCAAGAGCAAAGGTTCATAAGCATCTAATGTATTTTTTAACTCATCTATTTTGTCCTTCATTTCCATAAGCTCTGTTACTTTTCTTCACAGGCTTCAAATTGTTCTTTATGCTCACCTAGTGTCTTTTTAATATCCTTTATCTCTTTATTCATATTTTCCTTCAATTATTTGAGTTGATTTAGAAGAGATGTGTGATTATCATTGATTTATTGTCTTAAATACTGTATCTCATCAGGATATTTAGTTTGTTCCTTTGGCTGGGCCATCTCTTCCTGTTTCCTAGTATGGCTTGTAATTTTTTGCTGATGTCTAGGCATCTGAATATGTTGGTGCATTTATTCTAATGGTCAATTTTTCTCTCTTGCTTAGTGTTTTTTTCCCCTACTGTTCTTCTTTCACTTTTTTCAACTTATTCTGAGTCTTTAAAATTTCCCAACTTAAGTTATCAAAAACAGGCCAGGGACTCATTAATAGGACACAGATTTTCTCCCATGAGTTCAGGTTAAGAGAGACCTAAAAGTTGTTTTTCTCTTGCAGCTTCCCAGCTGGTCAGCAGATGGTGTTCATTGGTGAACCATTCCACAGAGGTGTTTCTTTCAACTTCTGCTTGCCTGTGTTTCTGGTCCGAACAGAGCCAAGATTCAAAACAGACTGCTGGCAAAATTCACTGAAACCACTCTCCTCCCTCTGCCACACCCTCCCTCTTCCCAGGGAGGAAGATGTTTGTTCCCCTCTCAATCAGCTGCAGTGAGCCAGGGTTTTTTTTATCCAGTCTGCACACCTGGAAGGTGGGAGATGCGTGCCCTTCCCAGCTGCTGTGGGAGTTCAGTAACTCACGGTTCTTGTTTTGGTTTCTTCATCTCTCTGTCCCTTGCCCTCCTGGGGTTGCGCAACACTGTCTTGGTCTGCTGACCCCCAAAGCAGATCCCTTGGACAGCATTTGGCCTTTCTCCATTGTTTTTGTGAGAGAGCTGAACCCTGCCTGCTATTCTGATGCCATCTTCCCAGAACCCCTATTTTTATTTTCTTCAT
This sequence comes from Tolypeutes matacus, assembly GCA_026826555.1. Classification (NCBI taxonomy): domain Eukaryota; kingdom Metazoa; phylum Chordata; class Mammalia; order Cingulata; family Chlamyphoridae; genus Tolypeutes; species Tolypeutes matacus. The sequence continues at coordinate 830,373 of JAKSZT010053762.1, read as the reverse complement.
CCTGTCAATGCCTTCACCTAGACTTCCAAGATGATGATAAATTCCTAGTGTGTTTAGTGAAATCTACAGAGACTTCTAAACTTGAAAGTCAAATGCTTTGTCCCTAACTCTTCTGCAGTTGTTACCTGTGCTAAAAAGACAGCAATTTGGAATGAAAAAAATGTGATTTAGATTTGATGCTGTTTATTTTTTTCATGTTTAGTAGAAATAAAGAGAAGAATTTCATAAGACACAGCAGCCTTTAGATAAACTATTCAGCCATGAAGCATTTACTTGGAGATGGGAAACAAAATTCACCATCTGAAAGCCATGAACAGTGGAGGTGTTGGAAAATAGATGCTATGTATTTCTAAATGCATTTTTCAATTAGTGAATCCATTAAGCCAACAAATATTTCCTGGACCTTGCATGCCAGAGACTGTAGTACCAGAGCTATGAAAGTGAGCAGGACACTACTCCAGGCTTCAATGAACCTAGGTTCAGTGGTAGGGACATAGAGAATTATGAATCCTGAAACTCTTCAAAAGGAGTAAGCTACCAGGTTTTTTTTTTTCATTAAAATTTTTTATTGAGCTATACCATTCATACATGAACATACATAAGCAATAAGTATATAGTAAAAGTTGTGAACTTATAAAACAAACATGCATGTCATCATATAGGGCTCCCAAACATTACCCCACCACCAATGCCTTGCATTGTTGTGGAACACTTGTAACAAATTATGAAAGAGCATTGTCAAAATATTACTACTAACTACAGTCCATATCTTACATTTGGTGTTTTTTCCCCAAACATAGCTTATTCTTTTTTGGTTCATAAACCACATAATTTATGTAAAGTGTACAATCAATGGCATTTGGTATAATCATGGAGTTTTGCATTCATCACTTCAGTCAATATTAGAGCATTTTCATTATACCAAAAAAAAAAGAGAGAAAAAAAACCACTATCATACCCATATATTAACACTAATTACAAATTCTATGATGTGCTTTCACTATTTCTATTCATCTCCAAACATTTACAAACAACTTTTTACCAATTCTGTACAGATTAAACCTCAGTTTTCCATTCTCTAACCACATTCTATTCTCTGATGACATATTCTAGCTATTAACGCCATGAGTTTGCTCCTTATATTTAATTCATAATAGTGAAATCATACAATATTTGTCTTTTTGTGCCTGGCTTGATTCACTCAACATAATGTCCTCCAGGTTCATCCATGTTATTATATCAAACTGTTAGTTTTGTATGAGGCAACGGAGTTTCTAGAGAACAAAAGTATCAACCAGTTAAGCTGCGAGAGAAAGAATGGATTCTCCCTCCACCAACATGAGTGCCCATTTTCTCCTAAACAGTTCCACACTGAATCTTATCTATTTATTATGCCAACCAGATGAATGAAAAGTGGAAGCTCAGTGTTGCTGAAAGTTGAGCATCTTTTTTACCACTTTATTAGTCATTTTATGTCCTCTAGTCTCATAAATACTGGTCTCGTAAAACAAGGTGGGAAATGTTCCCATCTCTTCTATTTTTTGGAAGCAATCATGTAGAGTTAGTCAAAATTCTCCAGTATAGTCATCTGGCCTGGAGATTTCTTGTTTGAAGACAAACTTAATTTTAATTTTTAAAGTTAAAGTTTGTATGCATATATATTGCAAAGATTGTTACAAACAATAGCCGTTTCCTGTGTCTATTCCCACATTTCCTGCTCAAGCAAAGCAATTCATTATTATTATTATTATTATTATTATACCAGTAGATTTACCAAAAAATCATGCAGAAAATACAGAGTTCCCATATACACCCCCCCCCATTGGTAACACCTTGCATTAGCGTGGTACATTTGTTACAATTCATGAATGAATATTATAATTGCACTAATAACTATAGCCCATGTTAGGGTTCCCTGTTTGTGTTGTACTGTACAGTCTTATGGTTTTAAAAAAAATTATTCTAGAAACATATATATAACCTAAAATTTCCCCCTTTTAACCACATTCAAGTATATAATTCAGTGCTTTTAATTATATGCACAATGCTGTGCCACTGTCAACTGTACAGAGTTTCCATTTGGGGTGATGGAAAAGTTTTGGTCATGGATAGTGGTAATGAAGGAAACATTTTAACTCTCTTAGCTAATTCTTTTGATATCTCCCTCCATGTCTCAAACATACTTATTTCGCTTCTTGATCTTTTAATTTAAAAAGTTATCTTAATGTAATTGATGAATAAAATTAAGTCAGAAGTAGTTTTTAAAAATCCAAAAAAATCAAAAGTTATCTAAGACTTCCCAGTGTAGAAGATATGATCTATCTCTTTTTCTTCCCTGCCCCTGCCAGCACTTTCCACCTCCCCTTTATCCCAGTCTAGTGAAATAGAATTTTTTTCAGCTCCACGTTCATTGTTTCTATTGTATTCACCATCTTCCTTGAGGAGCCATGAACTGTATATACAATGATTATGGTGATCATAGCAGAGGGGATGAGGTTAATAGCTAATCCTCACACAATGCTTTCTTTGGGCCAAGAAGAATTCTAAGGTCTTTAGTTTTCATAAAACTCTTGTAAGACTATTATTACAATTCTGATGTTACACGAGGTCTAGGGCAGTTATTTGACTCGCCCCAGTTAACACAGTCTTTAAGTGGCAGAACCAGACTTTGAACTTCAGGCGTTTTGGATTCATATTCTTCTCTCCCTCTCTTTTTTTTTTAAAGATTTATTTTATTTATTTATTTCTTCCCACCCCCTCATTGTTTATGCTTGTTGTCTGTTCATTGTGTGCTCATTCATTATGTGTATGGGAGCCAAACCCAGGGCCTCCCATGTGAGAGGGAGGTACCTAATCGCTTGAGCCACCTCTGCTCCCTACTTTGTTGTGTCTCTCATTATGTTTTCCTCCTTATGTCTCTTGTTGCATCAGCTTGCCATGACAACCCATCACGTCAGCTCGCTGTCTTGCTTGTCTTCTTTAGGAGGCACCAGGAACCGAACCCGGGACCTCCCTTGTGGTAGGCGGGCGCTCATTCGCTTGAGTCCTCTTCTGCTCTCTTGACCTGTAACCCTACACAACCTAACAATTTATGCTTTTTCCTGAGTGATTGAGAGTGTTTTATTTTTTGTCTATTTTTCTATGTATTTATCACTTATTAATTTCAAGTTCTACTTTATTTGTGAAAACTCCACTTAATGTGTTCAACTACATGAGCACAATATCATCTTGAAAATATATTCTAGGGTTCTTATCTGTTTCTGGACTAGTTGTTTTCAGACATACTTGTACCTGGCATCTTGGAATTTCCCTTCTGTATCATCCTGGGGATTGCCTTCACCTCTCTCTCTTTTTTTTTTTTTTTTTTTTTTTAATTTTTAAACACAGCTTTATTGAGATATAACTTACATACCATCAAATTCACTCATTTTAAGTGTACAAGTCAATGAGTTTTAGTACATTTATCTAGTTGTACAATCATCCACACCATCTATTTTTAAAACATTTCCATTTCTCTTTCTTTTTTTTACATTTCTCAATTAAATGTAATGGATACATATAAAAATTGTTTTTGAATCAAACAATATGTTACACAATGTATTTGGTTCATGGTAACACATTCATACAGTATTTGTCCTTTTGTGTCTGGCTTGCTTCACTCAACATAATGTCCTCCAGGTTCATCCATGTTGTATATTCTTTATGACTTCTTTTCTTCTTACAGCTGCATAATATTCCATTGTGTGAATAGACCACAGTTTGTTTATCCATTCATCTGTTAATGGACACCTGGGTTGTTTCCAACTTTTGGCAATGATGAATAATGTGGCTATGAACATCGGTGTGCAGATATCTGTTCGTGTCACTGCTCTCAGTTCTTCTGGGTATATACCCAGTAGTGGTATTGCAGGGTCACGTGGCAAGTCTATATTCAAATTCTTTAGGAACTGCCAAACAGTCCTCCACAGTGGCTGTACCATTCTGCATTCCCAACAAAGTGAAGAAGTGTTCCTATCTCTCCACATCCTCTCCAACACTTGTAGTTCTCTGTCTTTTTCATAGTGGCCATTCTGATAGGTGTGAAATGATATCTCACTGTAGTTTTGATTTGCATTTCCCTAATCATGAGTGATGTTGAGCATTTCTTCATGTGTTTTTTTGCCATTTGTAGTTCTTCTTCGGAGAAATGTCTATTCAAGTCTTTGGCCCATTTTTTAATTGGGTCGTTTGTCTTTTTATTGTTGAGTTATAACATCTCTTTTTATATCCTAGATATTAAACCCTTATCAGATATGCCTTCACCTCTCTTGTCTGGAACCCACAGTTTCCTGAATGCTAGGTCATGTTCTTTCTTCTTTTATTTCCTAATTTTGGTGGAGAACATCCTCTCAGCTTCCTGAGAGAATGGAATGGAAAATAAAATGTTTGATATGCTCAATATGTCTTTATTCCATCTTCACATTTAATTGGTACATTTGCTGACTATGGAAGAATAAGTTGGCAATCAGAATGTTGAAGACATTCCTCCATGGTTTTCTGAGAAATTCAAAGCCATTTTGATCCTTATTTTTTGTATCTGACATTTTTTTTTTCTCTGATGGAAGCTTGTAAAATCATCTTTTTGTTCCCAAGCGTTCTGAAATTCATCAATGATGTGCTTGGGGTATCTTTTCAATCTGGTAACTCAAGTTCTTCATTTACATATGAGACATTTTCTTGAATTATTTATTTGATGACCCCCACCCATTTTTTCAATTCATCCTCAAGAAACTCCCTTTACTTGATTTTGGCCCTTCTGAAGTTGGCCCTCTAATTTTATTATCATTTCCCTCCTACTTTAAATCTATGCTTATTGTGTTCTACTTTCTGAGAGAAAGAGCTATACATTCATCTCCCAACCTTTCTAGCCTGTTTTTATAAAGTAACTTTTTTTATCAAAGTATTTTATCCCAATAGAAAACTGCACAAATCATAAATATACAGCCCTGTGAATTCTCATAAGATGAAAACATTCATATAACCAGCACTCAGAGTTGAAAGAGAATGTAACTAGCACCCCTGTCATAACACTTCTCAAGGGACACAAGTATCCTTATTTCTCACATATAAGTTAGTTTTGCCTGTTTCTGAACTTCATACAATCAGAACCACATAGAATCATATTCCTTCGTGTCTGGCTTCTTTCTCTCAACATTACGTTTCTGAAATTCATTCATCTTGTTGTGTTCGTCCTTGTCATCATTTGCCAAGGCTGCTATGACAAATCCTGTTGTTAAGACTGGTTGGCTTAACAACAGGAATTTATTGGCTTCCAGCTTTGAAGACAAGAAGTCCAAAATCAAGGAACTAGCAGGTCATGCTTTCCCCCAGAGTCTGTAGTATTTTGGTGCTGGTTTGCCCCAGGCCTTGTGGTTCCTTGGTTTGCATCTTTGCCTCTGTCACACGGTGGTCTCTTTCTCTGTGTCTGCTCTGCTGGTTTCCACTGACCTCTGGCTTTTCCTCCATGTCCAATTTCCTCTGCTTATAAGGTCTCTGGTCATATGGATTAAGGCCCATCCTCATTCAGTTTGGCCTCATCTAAAGAGGATCTTCAAAGATCATTCACAAATTAGTCTACACCCTGATTTACCTTATCATATACAAGGATTCTATTTACAAATGGGTTCACACCCACAGGAACATAGATTAAGACTTACATATGGTTTTTTATGGGGTACATGATTCAATCCCCAGCAATTTTCATTTCTGCAAGGTGTTCCATTGTATGAATATACCACAATTCATTTGTCTGTTCTACTGTTGGTAGAAAATTGCTTTCACAGGGACAGTGTTGCCGTAATGATTCTTGCATATGTCTTTTGGTGAGCATATATATGTATATTTCTGTAAGATATATAGCTAAGAGTAGAATTATTTGGCATAGTCATATGTTTAGCACTACTAGATATTGCCAAACAATTTTCCAAAGAGGCTTTACCAATTTACACTCCTGCTAGCAGTAAATATGGATCCTGGTAGCTATATATTTTTACCAATGCTTGGTATTGTTTGTTTTTCATTTTAGTCATTTTAGTTGATGATATATCATTGTGGTTTTTACCGGGAGGTCCCAGGGATCGAACCTAGGCCCCTCCATTTGGCAGACGGATGCCCAACCATTTGAGCCACATCCACCTCCCTCATTGTGGTTTTAATTTGCATTTTCCTGAAGTTGAGAATCTTTTCATACCCACTTGAATATTCTCTTTTGTGAAATGCCTGTTCAGACCTTTTGCCCATTTTTCTATTGGCTTTTTATCTTTTTTCTTATTGATTTGTAGGTTTCTATATAGATTCTTTGTTGGATAGCTGTATTGCAAGTATTTTCTTCTACTCTGAGTTCTAGTGCTGTTGGCAGTGAGTTCAATGTTAATAAACCAACAAGATATATTAAATAAGATGTCTTTAAACAGAAACACACCTAAAACAAGAACATGTATTGTATTGATCGGTTGATGAAAATGCTGTGACCAGAAGCACTCAGGAACCTAACTCTGTAGTTCCCATTGTAGCAATGGTTCCATATTCTCTAATTCAGTTTTCATGGTGATTTTGTAGAACATAACTACCACGAATAATGAGAATCAGCTATGTATATTTTCCAAATAATTCTCCATTTGTTTCAAAACCATTTTTGTATGATTCATTCTTTCTCTACCGATTTGAAATTCTGCTTTCATTATACTCAGACATACAGATCTCCCCACTCCTCAAGTATGCTAGGCATGACCCGCTCAGGGCCAAGCACTGCTGTTCCATGGCCTGGAACGCTTTATCCCAAAGATCTGCATTGTACATTTTCTACATCCCTAGCCCCATCATTTTATTTCTTCTTCCCAAATGTTTTTTCATACTACTTCTCATCCTCGAATATATTATGACTTTTACTTATTTATTTTGGCTGATTGTCTCTTCCTCCCTCACTGGTTATAGAACCTCTGTAAAGACAGGATTTTGACTGTTTTGGTTGTTATTCTATGCACAATGCCTATCTTTCAACAAACACAGGTAGAAAAATTAATAAATATACAAAATTCCAGACAAACGTGGCTCTGTTTCTATACTCTCTATTCTGTTCTACTTAGTAATTTGCTTATTCCTGTGCCAGTCCACTCTGTGTTCTTTTCTTTTTTTTCTTTTTTTTTTAAGTTTTATTTTATTTATTTCTACACATACACACATATCCCCCCCTTGTTGTTTTGTGCTTGCTGTCTGGTCTCTGTGTGTTCTTCTGTGACTGCTTATCTTCTCTTTAGGCGGCACCAGGAACCGATCCTGAGACCTTCTGGAGTGGAGATAGGCGCCCAATCTCTTGTGCCACCTCAGCTCCCTGGTCTGTTGCATCTCTTATTGTTGCATCATCTTGCTGTACCAGCTCTCCACATGGGCCAGCTCTCCTGCAGGGGCCAGCTTGCTGCACGGGCCCACTTGCCTTTCACCAGGAGGCCCCAGGAATCGAACCCTGGACCTTCTATATGGTAGATGGGAGCCCAATTACTTGAGCCACATCCATTTCCCTGTGTTATTTTAATACTTTTATAGTCCACTTTAATATTGACAGGGCAAATTTCCAAATATGTACCTCACTTTCAAAATATTCTTGCCTATTGTTGGGCATTTTTTCAATTAGCATGTTTAAAGTGAAATTCCTGTATTATATTATGATCATTTTATTTTGTTATTTATCAACCGAATTAAAACAGCACAGAAAAGTACAAAATGAAAGTAATTGTCTGTTCTATTCTAGTACCCTTTTCCAGAAACAGCAACTCATAAAAAAATCTCTGCATCCTTATAGAAATATTCCAAGTGTGTGTGTCTATGTGTATCTGTGTGGTGGTTTGGAGCTGCACGTACCGCAGAAAAACATCTTCTTAAATTTAATCCATTCCTGTGGATGTGAACTCATTGTAAATAGGAGCTTTTGAAGAGGTTACTTCAGTTACAGTGTGGCCCAAGATGGGTCTTAATCCTATCACTGGAGTCCTTTATAAGCAGAATAAAACTCAGAGAGTGAGAGAGAGAGAGAGAGAGAGCACCAGAGGAAGTAAGAGGCTGAATCTCAACAAAACCCAAAAGAGAAGGAAGAGACTGGGAGACACTACCATGTGCCTTGCCATGTGACAAAGTAAGGACCAAAGATCACTGGCAGCCAGCTCCAGAAAGCCACAGTCTTTGGGGAGAAAGCATTGCCTTGATGATGTCTTGATTTGGACTTCTATCTTAACCTCAAAACCATGAGCTAATAAATTCCCATTGCTTAGCCCAACCCATTTCATGGTATCTGCTTGAGCAGCCAAGGACACTAAAACACTCTATGTATGTTATCTCTCTTTTTGTATCTATCTAACATACACATATAAAATGTATTCTATAGTCACATAATTGGGAACATATTATAAATAATATTTAATGCCTTGTTTTCCCATTTAATCTATTTTCAAGAATGTTGTTCCATACTTGCCCACCTAGGCCAATGTCATCTTTGCTTCATAGTTGCATTGTGCTCTACTTTGCCTAACATAATAACATAAATAACATTTATTTTCCCATCCATGTATAAATGCATGTTTAGGATGTTTCCAGTCTTCTGTTATTACAATAATGCCATGGTCATCCTGAGCACATATAGGAAAAGAAATAAAATTTCAATTACAATAAGATATTTTTCACCTTATTAGAATTAACCAAAATTTATTTTTAATTTAATAATAAACATAGATGGGGATCACTCAGAAAAAAAAAAACACATTTTGCCTTACTGCAGTGTTCTTGAAAAGCAATTCAGCAATGCCTATCAAAATTAATATTGAGTATATCCATTCACCCAGAAACTTTGCTGATACACTTATATGCACACATGCTGTTAGAATTTTGATTAAGATTTTGTTGAATTAATAATTTAGTTTAGGGGCAGATGACATTTTTATCATATTGGTGACTTTTCTTCCAGAAAGACACACAGTACAATTTTCCATCTCTTTGGTAATTTTCAGTAGAGGTGATGTATGTCTTTCATATTTCTTAGATTTAATTTTAGATATTGTAAAACTTTTCTGCCATTATAAAATGGGACTATTATTATACTGAAATTTCTAATGGGCCAATGATGGGATATAGGGAAGTTATTTATTTTTATATGTTGATCTGGGCACTTAACACACATTTGCCTCTCTAGTCTACCTTTTCCCAACCACTTGCCATATTGAGATAAAATGCAGTTTTACCTCTGGATTATCATTCATTCGTTCATTTAAACAATCCTTATTTACCCTTAACTACATTTTTTACTGGTTTTCTTGTTTACTGTTTTTTTCTCATATCATATAATTTCTCTTAGATCCATTTTGATTTTGGTGAAGTACAGCCTCTTTAATGTTTTATAGAAGTTTGTGTGGGTCAAATTTTCTGAGTCCTTGCAGGTCTGAAAATATCCCTCGCGCTGGAACAGAATTCTAGTTTCAACATCCTTTACTTTCAGAACTTCAGAGTTATTGTTATGTGGGTTTACTAAATAATGGTGTGCTTTTTAAAGTAACCTGTTGTTTTCTCTCAGAAGCTTTGGACATTATTTTTCTTCAAACCTGAGATTTTGAAATCTCACTGTAAAGTAGCTAAGGGCAAATTTGTGTCAGTCTGAATATCTGTGTCATTTCTCAATTCACGGATCATTTTGTGCCCTCCAATCTCATGATTCTTATTCTAGAATTCTCCTACATGCATGTGGGAAGGTCTGCATCTACTGCCTATGACTTTTGACCTTTATGCTTTCCATCTCTTGGGCACTGGTTGAATTCAGATTCCCACGCTCTGTATTGGGTGACTGAGATTCAGTAGACTGGGGTGAGGGCAGGTGCAGAAAAAGTCAGAAGTCTCCTGGTTCAATGCACAGCACAGTGGTTCTGCTGTATGTGCTCACTGGTGCAATTTTTTGGAAAAAAAATCACAGGGCTGTGCCATTTTCAAGCCCATAAAAGCAATACACCTAGAACATAACAGATGTGAAATCGATATTTCAAAACCAGAGCTGTGCATGAAAATATCTCCAGGTATGTTAAGAATGTAAATAGGCCCAGCCCCACGCTGAGATTTCTAGAGGCCCAGGAATCTGTGTATTTATGAAACCAGAGTGAGCACTCAAGAGTTGAGAAGCACTGCACTGTGATAGTTTCTTACCATCTTTCCTTTCAAGCCAGATGGTAAACATATTGTAATTAAGTACTATCCCATGTGCTTCTTTTTCTTTACCCTTCCTGCCAACAGACCTTGCATTGTTGAAGAAACCCCCTTAACATCATTCTGGGCAGCCCAAGTACTAACAGATCTTTGGAAAATATTCCGTGGTCTACTCTTCCTGAAGATTTAGGGTCTGTTATGACATTGAAGGTTCTGAGAAGTCCTGTGATAAAGTCTCTTAAATCTTGTTTTAACTCAGTCTTTCTCGACTTATTTGACCATGGGGGAAAATTTTTAATTGCATCTAATGGTTTGCATATCATCTCATAGAACTTGTGTTCTGCAAGTACACAGTTTTTATAAACTGATAGAGTTAGAATCAGAAACTAGAATACAGCTTACAGAGTCCAGAGTAGGGGTAGAGATGGGAAGTTAATGCTTACTTGGTACAGAGCTTGTTTGGGGTATTGGAAAATATTTGGTAATGGATCGTGGTAAAAGGGGAAATTTTAGGTTGTATGTATGCTACTGGCTGGAGTTGTGTCCAGGTTTTTAGTTATGTCATACGAAAGAATTCAGAGATGCACCACAATTACAGTTAGAAAAGAATTTAATAGAGACAAAATACACATTCAGACATGAGTGTGGGTGTGCCCAAGATAGAGGCGTGCTTGCTTGGTTCTTGAGTTCCTGATTTTATAGGCTACCCCAGGGGTGTAGGGTCTATGATAATTGTCTTATTTGAAACAAAACAGGAGAGATTTATTGGGTGGTTTGATTTCTAGGGTTGCTGTCCGATGGTTTCTGGATGGTGTGCATGAGCTCTGCTGCTGGAGTTTGCTGCACAAGGTGATATGAAAGTAGGTGGGTGGTGGTGGTGGTGCCCCACCTGCAGCCATTGGGTGTGTGCTGCAAGTTGACCCCGATAACTTGTTTGTGTGAGTCATCAGGCTGATAGATGTCAGTAGGCCATTGCCTCAGCCTCTCTCGCTCTCTCTCTCTTTTTTTAAGATTTCTTTCTTTCTTTCTTTCGCCCCCTACCTCCATTTTTTCTGCGCTCACTGTCTGCTTTCTGTGTCCATTCGCTGTGTGTTCTTCTGCGTCTGCTTGTCTTTTCTTTAGGTGGCACCTGTAACCAATCCTGTGACTTTCTGGAGTGGGAAAGAGGCGCTCAATCTCAGTTCCCTGGTCTGCTGCGTCTCTTATTGTCTCTCCTCTGTGTCTATTTTTGTTGCGTCACCTTGCTGCGTCAGCTCTCAGCTTGGGCCAGCACTTCTGTACGGGCCAGCTCTCCTATGCAAGCCAGCACTCTGCGCAGACCAGGTTGCCTTCACCAGGAAGCCCTGGGAATTGAACCCTGGACCTCCTGTATGGTAGATAGGAGCCCAATCACTTGAGCCACATCCGCTTCCCTCAGCTTCTCTTACTAGGTGGTATTTGTGTGGCTTATTGGGTTTTCTGCCCCTTTTCCTTAGGTTCCTATTCTATCCTGCCTCACTACTAGAATAAAAATTAAAAAACAATCAAGCATAGGCAAGTACAACACAAATAGCAAGCCTTAATGTAAACTATGGGCTTTAGTTAATAGCATAATTATTATAATATTCTTTCATTGATTGTAACAAAGGTATCACACTACAGCAAAGTGTTAATAATAAGAGGCGGGTATATGGGAACTCTGTATTCTCTGCATGATTTTTCTGTAAGCCTACAACTTTTTAATGAAAAGTTTATATAAAAAAACTGGCACAACATAACATTTATTATAGGTTCTCAAATATTTTTTTAAAGATTTATTTTATTTATTTATTTCTCCTCTCACCTGCCCCTGTTGTTTGTGCTTATTGTCTGCTCTCTGTGTCTGTTCACTGTGTGCTCGTCTTCTTTTTAGCAGGCACTGGGAACCAAACCCAGGACCTCCCTTGAGGGGTGGATGTGCCACTGGCTTGAGCCATCTCTGCTCCTGCTTGTTGTGTCTCTTTGTTGCATCATCTCCTTGCATCAGCTCACTGTGTCAGCACACTGTCTTGCTTGTCTTCTTTAGGAGGCACTGGGAACTGAATCTGGGATCTCCTATGTGGCAGGTGGGTGCCCAACTACTCGAGCCACATCTGCCTCCCTCAAATACTTTTAAAGAATGAATTTCCCCTTTTGCCCCCATCAATTTCTAAATCTCTCCAAAAGAGGTAATAATTTAAATTAAATGCTTAATCTATTCTTACTAAGTTATTCATACTAGAATCTATGCAATCTATGAAATGGAAGTTTGTTCAAGTATACATTCTTGCAAAAGCATTAACTTTGGATGTATTCAGTACAACTAAAAGGAAGGTTAAATAACTGATCACTGGGTGACATGAAAAAGTCCTCTTAAAAAGGCAAAATAATACCTCTCATAATTTGGGCAGGATGAAGAAGAATTCCAAGCCAATTTCAGACGTTGAAGTTTAAAGAAACCCCATTGAGGCAGCGTGAGAGGTAAATTCCAGGCTAAGGGGCAAGACAGAAGGCTGAGCTGAGAGGAACATGGCCATGGTTTCTGTAAAGGAAGAAATGCATTTTCATTTTTCACATACCACAGCTACTTATGATTATTTTCAAACTGAAAGAAATTCACATTTGCTCCAGGGAATATTAGACTTCCTCCTAAACTGGCTTTTGCTTTCTTGATTTCAAATAAAAGATTTTATTCTCTAAAGTAACAATAAAGTTCTGGGTTTTAAGTTTTTATTCTTATTAACACCAGATGGAATTTATGGAGCTCTCTGATAAATGTCAGAAACTGAAGATTGGCTGTCTGGCTAATTTCTTAGGTAGATTTCATAAATCTCCTGGGTTTTCTTGTGAATAAAAAAAGTAATGAAATTAGATAGACTCATTTATTTGTTTTAACTTAGATGCTAAATTTTATGGATGCTTTTAATAAGCAAAATGAACATCTTGAGCGATTGAAGCTCCACTGTCATGAAACAGCAAGATAGATATTTTTTAAAATTCAGCATGTCCCTTTGGCAAATGATTTTGTCTTAATTTACTTCTCTGAGAAATCAGTTGTAGTTACAAAGAAAAACATGTGCAGTATCGATTCAAGCAGTTATTGGTATCACATTTCATGGCTGCCATTTTGGGCAAACCTCCTTATAGGTATTGATCAAAATTTATTGGTCTAGTTCAAACACCATAAAACTACTTTGTCAAAAGTTCAGCACAACTATGTGATTATATCAAATACCACTGATTGTACACTTTGGATGAATTGTATGTTTATTAATATGTATCAATAAAATGGATTTGTTAAAAAAAAATAAGATACCACTTTATACCAAAAAAAAAAAAAAAATTCATTATGTAGGAAATGAAGATTTTCAAAACAATTACAATTACAATTAATAAGGGCTGGGAATTATGAAGGACAGTAACCTGATTCACTGAAAAAATTACGTTGACATTCGTTGTGTTAAAGTGATCTCACAAACATTCTATAAGCAGGTCACGATGGAAGAAAGACCTTCACATAGATCTCCAAGAAAAACGCCACAAGTGCCACAATCTCCCCAAAGCAATAGGCAATAACAACATGGAATTCTGATTATGTGGAGGTGAATTTCCCAGAGATTTGATATCTCTGAAATACACATGTCAAAATACTGGAACACTTGCTTTTGAGGAGATACCTGAACACTGGGCTACAAAGCAAATCCCTCAGATCTGGAGCAGTGCCCTGAGTGGGAGTCTCAAGTGCCTCTGATTTCCCACACTCTGGGGGTGTAATGTATGGGTGACCTCAGGGCTGCTGCCCCGTCCTTCCTGAGGCCAGAGCTTAACTCGTCCTCAGCCTTGTGCCTGAGGCTGAAATGCCATTTTTAAATTTCTGGAGTACCTTAAAGAACATCATGCTTAGTTTTAGATTTAAATTATTAAATTTTTAGGGAAGCTGATGTGGTTCAGTGGTTGAGTGCTGGCTTTCCACATATGAGGTCCCGGGTTCAATCCCTGGACCAAAAAAATAGAAAAAAATATTAAGTTTTTATATAACAGGGAAGCAACGAATGTGTACCATCGTTGGTTTCAATTCCCTCTCTCTTTGCTTTTTCAGAAGATGAAATTGAAGCCCAGAGAGCTGCAGAGGTTTTCTGTTTTCTGCCTAAGTCCCTTTTCCAGGATACCGTTTAGCCCCTTGAATGGGTCAGTGACAACTTCATCCATTAATCTTGGGGATAACTGGTTCTTTCTCCTCCCTCCTGAATTAAAGTCAAAGGAATCTCTTCCCCATGCTTTCATCACCTCTTGATGAGTTTATCACATCCTCCTTCCCTTTCATTTTTGAAAAACCAAAAACATCACTAAAAGTCATTACTGTAAATTAGCTGTGTTGATTTTTTTTTTTCCCATTGCTTTATGGGGTGTGGCAATACATGCTTTAAAGGAAAGATGGTGCTAAGCAGTTTAAAATTGCACACACACGATTAATATATATACATAATATATACACTATCTTTTGTTGTAATGTTTTATTCCCCTTTAATGAAAGAGTGCTGATTGCTTTACAGTGAGAGGATGATTTTATCGCTCACATTTGCATGAGTGAATCATAGTTTCGTGATGACAAGTGGTTTCCATTAAACTGAAAGCTGTCTCTGGATATTTAATCATAAACACCATATTGGAGATGAAAACAATCAGTACTATGCCCACAATTGGGATGCTGCAATCCTCTTGCTAAAAGTAGTCTATCTCTTTACTCCAATTATTATTAATATTTTAGTATTACAGTACATAGAAATTCCCTATTTTCTTTAAAAAGTTATAACCCCTTCCTGTATTTTTCTTCCCTATTCCTCTTCTGCTCTGGTTATTTCCTTCTAATATTTTGCTAAGCTTGAAAAAGTGCTGGTTAAGTTGCAGGCAGGCACAATTTCCCTCAGTTGCATATTAATTTGGGGCTTAGTCAACAAAAACCTGCAAAAGAAAGGAGGAATATTAAATGAGCATATACAATAAGGGATAAGCAAGCAAACTGATGATTGAAGTTCTATTAGTATTATGGGATAATATTTTCTGATTGAAAAGTTTCTGTTTAAAAAGGCTAAAGAGACACCAGGTTGCCTAAAACAACTCTCAAGACCATCGAAGTCCCCAGGATGCTCACAGTGTTCCAATATATTCTTTTCAAGTATGTCCCCTGGAGGGCATTTCCCTGATGCCTCTTTGAAGCTCGCACTCCACCTGTGGGTAAAGCCTGCTGGCTCTTCCTTCAGGAGATGTCCATATTCTGATGCTTCTCCCATGTCCAAGCTACTACCCTCATCCCAGCTGCCCCATCTCTCCTTGGATGAGACAAAAGCTTCCCCACCGGACCCCCTGCTTCCCCTTTGGATTCAATACAGTTAGTCTCCAAACAGCAGCCAGAGGGACCCATTAACACCTGAGTCAGGGTTTCATTCCTCATCTGATTTCGCTCTCCAGGCACCCCCAGGGTTCCCCGTGACCTGTGATTTTTACCTTTAAAATTAGGTAACTTCAGGTCAGGCCTTCTATTTGTGCACGCTCTAGGGGCAAGGACTGGTCTTAGCTGGTTTGTAGGGGAAGAAGAAAACAGGAACTTATCTTTAGGTGAAGTAAGTCTCTCATTAATAAACATAAGGAGGTGGATGTTCTGAGAAAAAGGAAGTGGAAACTTTTGCAAGCAAATAAGGAAGAGGTTCTCTGAAAGTGGGCTAGTTGGCAGGTGTTTCACCTCCTGCTCTCAAAGGGACGGCATCATCTTCTTAAGGATCTAGTGCCCCGAGTTCCAGTCACAGCTCTGCTACCCACTAGCTCTTTGAACTTGGTAAATCACTTCACCTCTGTGGACTTCAGCGTCTTTCCTGAAAAATGAGGGAACTGAAATCTTTTTCTTCTAATGAGTAGGATTGGAAGAGTGGAAGTATCATTGGCTAAACCACTTATATGCCCCAATTTATTTACCCACTGTTACGGGTTGAGTTGTAACTCCCCAAAAAGATAAGTTGAAGTGCTAACCCCAAGTAACTCAAAATATGACCTTAAATGGAAATAGAGTTATTACAGGTGGAATTATGCAAATTAGAATGAGGTCTTACTGGGGTGGGGTGGGCTCTGAAACCCACATGACTGGAGTCCTTACAAGAAGGGGAGAATTGGACACAGAGAGACAGAAGGGTGGAGAATGCCATGTGATGACTGAGGCAGAGAATGCCATGGGCTACCAGCAAGCCATTACCAGAAGCCAGGAAAGCAGCACAGAAAAGGGGAAGTCCAAACTTGCTGACCTTGATTCTGGACTTCCAGCCTCCAGAACTGTGAGACAACACATTTCTATTGTTTGAAGCCACCCAGTTAGTGGATGGTACTTTGTTTCGGCAGCTCCAGGAAACAAGGACACCCACCTTGTCTTTTTCTTGGGTCAGGTCACCCATTCTGACAACCAAGCTAGCCTGGCAAAGCTATTTATTGAATGGGTCAATTGGCTTAATTGAGACGGGTTCTAAAGTCCTTTACTACTCCCAGGTTCTGTGAGTGTCCTTAATCTCAGACTTTGTGTATCTTAAGCAGGTAAACTGAAAGCAAGGGGGAAGCGGATATGGCTCAAGAGATTGGGCTCCCATCTACCATATGGGAGGCCCTGAGTTCGGTTCCCAGGGCCTCCTGGTGAGGGCAATCTGGCTCACGCTCACGGAGAGCTGACAGCCCGTGCTCACAGAGAGCTGGTGCAGCCAGATGACGCAACAAAGGGAGACACAGAGGAAACGCACAGTGAAGGGACACAGAGAGCAGATAGCGAGCACAAGCAGCAAGAGGGGTGGGAATAAATAAATAAAAATAAATCTTAAAAAAAAAATGAAAGCAAGGGTTTTATCACTTATGATCCCTATTTGAAAAGTCTCTTCTTCATCAGAAGCCATTTTCTCAGTAAACATGACGGGTCTCTCTGGAATTGAGCTGCAACACTGGAGGAGTAGCCCATAAGGGGCAGGAACAAATTATCTTTGAAAAGGAACAGACTTCATTTTCTAAACCGGATGGACATGTTGGCTAATAAGCTTATTGATCCCAAACAGGAAAGAATGCGTGGTTAAATATTCAGTTACAGGGGAGGGTGCTTTGGCTCCAAGCCAGTCCTGTCCCAGGGTTTTAAGAGAAGGAAGAAAAGTCATTACTAATGTTTATTTTAAGAGACACTTGGCTCCAACCTTCTGCATGTACAGAATGCTAGGTAATAACTGCCTAGAGTTAGAGCTTGGTTGGCTAAAAACAGACAAATAAAAGACATCCTCATGTAAACATCTGTATTAGTTAAAGAATATTTTGTTGACTCTTCCAAATCTACGTGTGAAGATACTGCCATGAGCTGTGCTTATGCATATTGTTATGGTAAATGGTTTGTCCTGGAAGATTATGCAAATTTGGTCTTTCCTTATATACAATTTAAAGCATGGGTTATATCTTCAGATTCTTCAGGTACTTGGATTTCAGATTTAAAGATGTTTACATAGCTTTAAACGTATTTCCTTTCATTAAATAGAATCTTCTTTGATAATATCATTTCAAGCAAGTTGCTGGAAATATCATTTAATAGTAAGTTTTAATTTAAAAATTCACCACGAAGTGCCACTTCTACATGAGAGCTTCAGGGGATTTAAGCAATATTTCTCTCTACAGCATACACTTAACATGGTGAATATTTAAGGAAACACAATTTCCAGAAAACTCTACCCTTCTCCTCTCCTGGCCAACATCATAAGTATTGATTGGCAATCGGGCTGGTCATTAGAGAAGAGGCAAAGACTGTTTTTAAGTCATATCATCCAATATTGTCCTTTCATTGCCAAACACACTCAAGATGCATGTATTTTTTAAATTAATTAATTTGTAAATTTACATGTTGACCTTTTTTGGTCAATAGTTCCATGAGTTTTAACACATGTATAGATTCATGTAACCTCCATCACCATCAAGATGCAGGACAGTTCCATCATCTAAAGAAAAACTCCCTATATTTTTCATGTAACTTTTATGTAACCTAAAGTTTTTTAAAAATAATTAAATAAATAATTAAATAAATAAATAAAGACAGTGGTTACCAGAGGTTCTGAGGGGAGGCAAAGGGAAGAAGAGTTATAACATGGGGCATTTTAGGGACATTGGAATTATTCTGCATGATATTGTAATGATGATACAGGCTACTATACATTTTGTCAAAACCTATAAAAAAAGAGTGTAAACTAAAACGTAAACTATAGTCCATGGATAGTAACAATGCTTCAATACGTGTTCATTAATTGTAACAAGTGTACCACACTAATGAAAGATGTTGTTAATGGGGAAAAATGTGGGAGGGGGAGAGGGTGAGGTATATGGGAACCCCCTATATTTTTGATGTGACATTTATGTAATCTAAAGCTTCTTTAAAAATAAAAATAAATAAATAAATAAAAGGAATTATACTCACCTCCAAAAAAAAAAAAAAAAAAAAAGGAAAAACTCTCTTGTGTTGCTCTTTTGTAGTCAAGCACTCATCCTATATCTATATACTGGCAACCACTGATCTCTTCTCCATCACTTTCCAGAATGTCACATAAAAGGAATAATATGGTATGTAACCATTTGAGGCAGGTTTTGTTCACTCAGTAAAATGCCTTAGAGATTCACCTGTGTTGTTATTAAAGTGCAGGAATAGTTTGTTCTTATTTATTGCCAGGTATTGTTCCACCTTATGGATGTACCACTGTTTACCTCTTTACCTGTTGAAGGGCATTTGAGTTGTTTCCAATTCTTGGTGATTATAAATAAAGTTCCTATGATCATTTGTGTAAAAGTCTTTGTGTGAACTTAAATTTGCATTTCTCTCAGTAATTACTAAGGACTGGAATTGGTGGGTCATGTGGAAAATATAAGGTTGCCTTTACAAGAAACTGCCATACAGTTTTACAGAGTGGCTATACCATTTTGCATTGCAACCAGCAATGTATAAGAGTTCCAGTTGCTCTGTATCCTCACCAGTATTTGATAGTCAGATATCTTAAAAATTTTAACTATTATAATACTACTTCGTTCTATAGTATTTCATTACGGTATTTTTTTTACTTTTAAAATATTTTATTTTATTAAGATAAAATTGACACACAATAAACTGGACAACTTTAAAGTGTGCAATTTGAAAAGATTTTTAAAAAATTATTTTAAAAGGAACTTTAGTTTACATAAATATCACATGGAAAATATAGGGGATTCCCATATGCTCATTCCTTCCCCTCCCACACTTTTCCCCATTAACAACATCTTTCATCAGTGTGGTACATTTGTTACAATTGATGAACACATATCGAAGCATTGCTACTAACCATGGTCTATAGTTTACATTATGGTTTACACTTTGCACTGCACAATTTTACAGGTTTTGACAAAAAGTATAATGACCTGTATTTGTCATTGCAATGTCATGCAGAACAATTCTGATGTCCCCAAAATGCCCCATGTTACACCTATTCTTCCCTCTCCTCCTCTGAACATCTGGTGACCACTGCCTTTATATCAATGTTACAAGTTCTTCCATTGCTAGAATAATAATAAGTCTACTTTAGTCCGTAGTTGCATTCCCCCCTTATGTTTGTTTATTCCTCAATCTTGAGGATTTTGGAATGGTGATGCCCACTCTGCTTCCCATTGAGAGGGGGCTTAGCTCCCATGGGGTGGATGTGTGGAACTGTCTTGCTTTCAGTTGTAGTCTTTGTTTTTAGGGATGGGCATTGTCCATCATCATCCCTTTGTTAGTTTTCCTGTGTGAGTCCGATGAATTGGAGAGTAGATGTTGGCTGCAACTCTGCTGAGATTCAGGGCTCAACCAGCATATGAACAGCTGGAAGATAAAAGTCTCTGGGACACATATTTAACAGGTATAGTGATAATTATAGGTTCAAATAAAAGGGGCGTAAGAGCCATGTGTAGGAAATTTATCAATGAGTCTAACTCTGATACCTTGTGGGAATAGGTTGTCATATATTCCAAGGTAAGGCCCATTGACAGGGTGTCAAATTCCTGGAATTGCCTTCCCTGCCTATAGTGTCCAGATGTCTCTAGAGCCCTCTGGACCCCTGCTTGAGGCACTGTTTACTGAGGCAGTCAGTGAGAATTTGAAAAGTTTTGACATATGTGTGCACCTGTGAAACCATCACCACAATCAAGAATAATGAATAGATTCATCACCCTCAGTTTCCTCAGTAAAATCCTTTATTTCTGCTCCTCTCCACTACTCTAGGTCACCCCAGGCCACTAACAATCTGCTTTCTGCAACTGTAGATTAGTTTTAATTGTCTAGACTTTACTAAATGGAATCATATGGTATGTGCCCTTTTACCTAATATAGCTATGCTAGAGACGTGCTTGCCTAATGTGGTTATATCACATATTTAGTTAAATTGGCACTCAGTATTACATTTTTGTTATGTTTGGGTAAATATCACTCAGTGCAGAACCAAATGATAACTATGATTATTTATTATTACTTGTTAAAGTTCTGGGTCCAGAATTGTGGTAGTTTGGAGCTATGTACTCCAGAAAAGCATGTTTTTAAATTCAATCTGTTGAATGGTAAATAGGACCTTTAGATGAGGTTACTTCAGTTAAGGTGTGACCCACCTTAGTCAGGATAAAATTCAGACAGAGAGAGAAAGCCACAAGGAAGCAAGAAGCTGAAATCAACAAAACCTAGAAAAGAAAAGAGAGACCAGAAGATGCAACCACATGCCTTGCCCCGTGACTGAGGAACCAAGGATCACAGGCATCCAGCCTCAGAATTGCCAGTCTTTGGAAAGAATTGCCTTGATGATGCCTTGATTTGGACAT
Source organism: Tolypeutes matacus (assembly GCA_026826555.1). Lineage (NCBI taxonomy): Eukaryota > Metazoa > Chordata > Mammalia > Cingulata > Chlamyphoridae > Tolypeutes > Tolypeutes matacus. The sequence goes on along the minus strand of JAKSZT010053762.1, from coordinate 809,295 downwards.
TTTCCCAGCCTCAAAACCATGAGCAAATAATTTCCCATTGTTTAAGCCAAACCACTTTATGGTTTTTGCTTGAGCAGCCTAAGAAACTAATGGAACAATTTATTTGTTGTTTACAAAGTTTTCTATGAGTGTATAGATATATTTTTTTCTTAAATAATCCAATATATTAATAGAAGTCTCAATAATATTTTTAACAGAGTTAAACATGTTGGATAATCCTTAATTTCAATTTTTTGTTATTGTTGTTAATTTGTCTTATATCTTGAAGGCTTTCCTTTTCTTTCATCTGTTATCCGAGGGGTTCCTTCAATCTCCTGTTTTAAAACCCCTGTTTTCCTGGTTTCTTGTCTTCTCTTTCTTAGTTTAATTCCTCATTTTGGTCCTTTATTAGATTTCAAAAAAGTTGGGTAAAATCTAAATGATCTGAACCCTTTTATATTTAAAAACATATTTATTCTAGTCATGTTTTTTAAATTGTGGTAACATATAGAGCATAAAATTTGCTATACACTGTACAATTCAGTGGTATTAATTACATTTGCAGTGTTGTGTTACCATCACCACCATCTATTCCTAAAACTCTTTTATCATCGCAAACAGAAACTCTGTACCGTTAAGTAATGACTCCCTATTCTCCTCTCCTCCCAGCCCCTACTTTCTATCTCTATGAATTTGTTTATTCTAGATATTTCATAGAAGTGGAATCATACAATATTTGTTCTTTTGTGTCTGGCTTCTTTCACTTGGCATAATATTTTCAAGGTTCATCCATGTTGTAGCATATATCAGAACCTCATTCCTTTTTATGGTTGAAAAATAGTCCATTACACAGATATACCACATTTTGTTTATCCAGTCATCTGTGATGAACACTGAAATTGTTTCTACCTTTTGGCTATTGTGAATAATGCTGCTATAAATATCAATGTATAAGTTTCTGCTTTCAATTCTTTTGGGTATATACCAAGTAGTGGAATTGCTGGGTCATATCATAATTCTAGGTTGATCTTTTTGAGGAACTGCCAAACTTTTTTCCACAACATCTGAACCATTTTACATTCCTACCATCTAGCCTTATGTTTAGTTGATTGTTTTGATAGATATAGAGTTCTGAGTTAAAAATAATTTTCTGACAGAAATCTGAACTCATTTATCCCTTATTTTTCAGGTTGCAATGCTGCTATTGAGAAGTTTGACATCATTCTGATTCTCAGTCTTTTGTATATGACTTGGACATTCCACAAAGATACCATTTACTGTATTTTTATTATTATTATTATTCATTGTGCTGGATACTCAGTGGGGAACTTTCAATCAAAGGCCTTTATCCTTAAGTTCTTGGAGGTTTTCTTGAATTATTTCTCTTATAATTTCTTCTCCTCAATTTACTTGGTTCTCTCTCTCTCTCTCTCTCTCTCTCTCTCTCTCTTTAATTCTATTTTATTATATCTTGGACCTTCTAGATTGATCTTTTAAATTTGTAAATTTTTTCTATCTATCCCATTTCTAGATGTCTCACCTTTAATCTTCCAATATTTCTGATTTTAAAAAAATTTCTCCTACTATATTTAAATTTTAATTTTAAATTGTTTTTTTCTCTGCTGGTTTCTTTAAAGACAGAATATTTCTCTTATTTCAGGGATGCAGTATTTTCTATCTTAAGAGATGTTAATCATAGATTTGATCCCAAATTTTCTTCTGCTCCTTGCATTGTATCTATTTCTCTTTTCTGATTGTTTGCTTTGGTTTTCTGTCTTTCATGAAGGCTTTTCTCAAATGTCTAGTTTTCTTTGGTATGCCATACATATTTAAGAATAAAACACACACACAAAAAAGTTATTGAAGGCATCAGATGATGGGAGGGAAAAATCAGAATAGAAAAAGCATACTTAGCAAGTTGCAGTTAGAATAGCTTAAATTTTACAAAATTCACAAAAACATGAATGTGATCCATTATGAATTTATAGCTTTTTATTCCTTTACAGTTATTTCATGATATCTTGAGAGGGAGAAGGAATACATATGATGTTTGGTCTGCATGCCTCCCCTCTTGAATTACAGCTTGACTGGGTATAGAATTCTTGGGTCAATTATTACATTGCAGTATTGTGAGGATATTAATCGTATATGTTCTAACATCTATTGTTTCTGGTGAGAGAACTGTTTTCCATTTATTGTTACTTATTATTTATGTATGACTTTCTTTATCCTCTACTGTCTTTCAGGAATTTTCTTTATCTTTACTATTCTGAAGTTTTACTATGGTGCAGCTGGTTAGGAATTTACTAATACTGTTGCTATTTATTCAGCATTAAGTAGAATTTTTCTATTTAAGGAATTGTCCCTCTTCAGATTTGGAATATCTTAGCTCTCATCTCTTCAATAAAAACCTCTTCCATTTTCACTTTATTCTCTCCTTTAGACATTTCTTTAAATGTATATCACATCCTCTTAACTTTTTTTTTTTTTAATTTTTCATAATCTCTGCTCTGTTCTGGAGATTTTCTCAGTTCTGTTTTCTAATTTACTAATTCTCTCACTAGCTGGATCTGTACTCTATTTAGACCACATTTTGAGATTTTTAGTTATCAAAATATCTGATTTTTTTCCTATTTATCTGTTTTGTGCCACAATGGCATGTTGTGTTTTTTTTTTATTTGTTTGTTTGTTTTGTTTTTAATGTTCTTATTCCATGATGCTATTTCCTCTATCAAGTTGAGGATTTAATATCTTTCTCATGTTGCTCTAGAAATCCTACCCTAAGGTTTTGATTCTCTTGTGTGTGTGTATGACTGTGATCAAAGTGAATGGCACATCTGTAATTGTACAATGCACAACCTGTGGCCTGTTTGCAGCAGACCTGGGTCTACTATTTTTCATAACACTGGACTTTCTCATGTGTTTTGTAATTCTTGTGAGTGAGTTTATCTTCTGTGAAAATTTTCCTTTGGGTGCCCTAAGTCATAGTTGTCTCCATGTGAAGCAATTTCATATTGAACTATAGGGTACATGGCTCCCAACCAGTCCTTGGACGTTGACTTGGCTCAGAGCTCCTGTGGGTAATACTGACTCAGCCACACCCATCTGCATGCCACTTATTTCTACCCATTTCCTTGGTGTAGAGCAGAGTCATTCCAGCTCCACCTAACAGGCTGGTCACTTGTCCATTTTGTGGATATTTCCTGGCTCAACTGCTTTTCCTGTGTGATATTCGGCCTTACTCCCTGTCCTGCTTCAACCTCCAAAGGGGAGTTTTTTAAAAAGGTGTAGCAGTTTGATATTATTTATGAATTCCAAAAAGAAATATTGATTATGTTAGTAAACTGGTCTGTTCCTCTGGGCATGATACCCTTTGATTGTATTAAATTCAAAGGTTTTATGTTCACTTGATTATGTTAAGGTTAGGGCTTTAATTTGACCACATCATTAGGGCATGAAGGATTGAGTCCTTACTCCCTTGGTGGGCTATATAAATAGACACTCAATCAAGGAGACAGAAGATACACAGAGGAAGAGAGCTCCATAGACACGGAAGAGGATTCTGCAGCCCTGGGAAGAGAGATGAACCCTTCACCTGAGAGTTTACAGTTGACCTTTCGAAGAGAACAGAACAGCTGAGAACAGAAAGAAACGAGCCTTGCACCCTACAGGTGAGATCAGAAGGACCTGGGACCATGGAGCCTTAAGAAAGAGGAAGGCTGAACCTTCGCAGACATTGCCCGCCATCATATTTTAATACATGGTGACTTTCGTGAGAAAGTAACCTTGAGTTGGACTCTTTAGGGCCTTGTAACTGTAAGCTGCTACCCCAAATAAATACCTTTTATAAAATCCAACCGATTTTTGGTACTTTGCATCAGCACTTCTTTGGCTGACTAATACAAAAGGTATAGACAAAACTGAAAAAATTAGAAAGGTGGATGCTAAATGAACCTACAAGATTTGTCGTAGGCTTGCTATCAATCTTTTAGTTAAAAAAAAAAAAAAAAAAAAAAAAAAAGTCCTATTTTAAAAACATCTGTATATGACTGAATCAAAAAGAAAGTACTACTCTGCCAGGCAGGCTAACTTCCCAGCAAACAAAGCTTTGGAGGATTGACAAGTTTCAAAAGTGCACAGGGACCATTAATCATGGCAGATGACAAGCACAGGCACTGAAGATATCCCTTTCCAAATAAATGTCTACACTGTTTGAGTAAGTAACTTTTAAAATAGATTTAGTTTAAAATGTTCACAATTCAAAAGAAGATTGCTTGTTTTTATTAAGAAACATGGAAATCGTTTAAAAAGTCACTTCTTTTCATTTCTATTTATGCAGAAAAAAACAACGAAACAGAAATTGTTAGAGCTAAGGGGAGCTGATCAAAATTGCCAAAAGTCATGTGTTAGAATTTTTACTACAGCAGATGTGCATTAATAAACTTTGGGGCTCTTTAGCTGAGAATAACAGATTTGTATCTCAAGTTCTGAAAATCTGGTTTTCATCGATTGCTTCAATTCAATAAACATTTATTGAATACTTACTCAGGGTGAGATGCTGTGCTTGGAAATGGAGATGCAAAAATAACTGACATGTACCCTTAGCTCCCAGGCATCCACTTGTCTCTGGCTCCTTCTACTTTGAGGTCAAACTCAGATCAGGTTTCTCCTGATGGCTCAAGGAAAGGCAGCCTGTGTGTGAGGACCTCAGGATAAAAGAGGATTAGAACTCACTTGCCACATATTAGCTGTGACTGCAAGCAAACCATGCAACCTTTCTTCAGTTTCCCACTTCAGCATGCAATCCTACCATACGGTGTTGTGGGAATTAAGTGTGAGATGGGAGTGTCTGCTTTGGTTGCAGGCAGTATATATTAGCTGAGTCTGAAGAGTAAACTTACCCTGCTTGGTCTTGATGTTTCCCAAACATAAGCAGCACAGAACCTGCTTGCTGACAGCCAGAGGCACTCCAGATTAGATGCAAATCAGATACTGGATCCTCATCTTTAGAGCAGTTTGGGAATTAATAGGGATCATCAATACTCCAAAACAGTCTTTTAAAAAATACTGAATTAACGTTTTGTAGGAGTACCTAGCAAAGCTTATAATTAAGTGTTAATCACTCCATGTATTAAGTAACAGACTTAGTAAAATATGGCATTAGCAGCTTAACTACTAAATGAGTTTATTAATTTTAAACATAAATAAGTAGGCCAATCTGAATTCCTTTTTCCTGAGAACAGTATCCAGGGTACACTGGGAACAGCTTCATGACAAGATGAAATATCTGGAGGTAGGAAGGAAAATAAACAGGGCTTTCCCTGGAAAGGTTTTAAGAAGCAACTGTATAAATGGCTTGACATTTTACCATGCTAATTAGAACGGTAAACTCTCAAGATGACATGTGCTGAGTTTGAGAGAAAAGAAGTTTAGAGAAAAAATGAGGGAAATTGGAAAAGTTCCAATCACCTTTTTCATGTTCATTTTCTGTTGTTCACCACCAGCATGCCCCTGCCTCCAAATCAAGAGAAAGAAGTTATGGACATATGGGTGCCGTTAAAGTCAAGATCGCCAGCTCACGCAAATTCTACGTAAACTCTCACAGAGGCATAAAGCCAAAAAGATCTTTCCATTGCTTATTACCTAAAGCCTTAGACACAAATAGCTATTTGCCAAACTTAGAACACAGTTTTAGAGCTTCAGTTTCAGAGCAATCTTATAGTCAAGTAAATATATATACTGAAACTCCCTTTAAACTCATTTCTCTTGATCTTGTCAATGGGAAAAGAGCCACCAAGACTTCTCCTGATGACAACTCTTCATGTACTTCAGGTGAGTTGTCATTATGGCTTCTTGCCAGTTACCAAAATGCAGTTTCTCCAACTTCTCTTGATTATAGACTTATTTCTTCTAAAATCTGGCAATAAAAACATGACCTAATGCTCTAATAAAGACATTGTCCATCACTGAATAAAGGGCAACTACTACTCAACTCTTGCCATGTAGAAGCAGGTATCAAGTGCACACCTGGTGCAAAGCATTCACCTGTGTAATCTTTCTGGTTACATTCCCAATATCATGACACATTTTAAAAAAACTAACAAAACAACTTTAGTGGCTTATATTTATCCTGTGGCATAAAAGGATTCCTGAGGTCATCCAGGTGAATTTGTACCTAATAATTATTATCCGTCTTGGATTGGGGCAGGTAGATTTTGCTGTTGTTGTTGTGATTTGTAATATTGGATTTCATCTTGTTTAAATAAACATCTCTCTGGTTGCATTGAGTTTAGATTTAATTTTTAAAATATTGTAACTAAAAATACCAGCTTTTGTAAATCCTCTACAGGAGGAGAGAAATAATGCAGAACAGTTGATTTGTGGGCTTATTATGAAATTTCTCATGTGGTTGAAGAGAGGGTTCATACATCAAAGACTTCCAAATACAGTAGAAATCACTTCAGCTCCTTTCTTGTATGTTTTTTTAACTCAATTTCTCACTTTCCTCTGTTGTAATAAGACAACTGTAATTCTTAGGAATGTGCCTGACACTGTTTTCACCCTTTATCAAAGTGTATATAACAATGTATTTACCTTTTGTTCCAGTAATACCATATGTAGGAATCTGTCCCAGTTACACTGAGGAAAAATACACAATGATATTTTATTGCAGTACTATTTATAAAAGTAAGTATCTAGGAACAGCCCAAACACCCATCATCTGTGTCTGGTAGACTAAATTATTGCACATGCATACACTAGAGCACTATGCACTCTACTGCCCTAGCATGGCCTTTAGGATATATGGCAAGGGAAAAAAGCAAGAGAAGTTTCTTTATAGTTTGGGCCCTATCACGTAGGAAGGGAGAGAAATATTAACATAGATGTATTTGCTTATATTTTCAAAAAGGTAACAGTGGAAAGCTAAGCCAAAAAGGAATTTTTTTTTCAGAAAAATAAATTTTAAAAAGTTTACTTGTTAGACTAGGGAGAGAATAGATTGGATGAAATAGAGGTGAAAGCTAGATATCTTTGTACCTTGTTATACAGTCTTGACTTTGAAATAAAATGAAAATATTTTACATAATTAAAATAACCTATAGAAAAAAAAAGAGAGATCCCTGAAAAATGAAAACCAAACTGTGTATCAATTTAGGAGTATAGCCACACAAAGAACAAACACATTCCAAATGAAAAACAAGCAAAAACCAAAAGAAAACACAAAGAAAATTAAAAAATCCATCTTACTTTTAATAGTAACATTGATATTGTCATTTGAAACATCTAAATAAAAAATATATAGAGAAAAACATATATATACATATGTGAGTTATATATGTATATACATCTGTATGTATACACACACACACACACACAGAGGAGATAAGAAAGGAAAGGTGGGGAAAGCAATAAAGCAAATAAATGATTATGCAAATCTCCTTGGGAATCATGATTTTCAGTATAGGAGAAAAGGAATACATTTTTATAATCGGAGTTAAACAAAGGCACTGTAAACTCACATTTAATTTAGAAAGATGAGTATAAGCTCATATTGGGATTTCTTAAACAAAACAAAACTACAGAAGAAGCCTAGAATCAAGGGCCAGACTGTAGCAGTGAACATCCTCCCTAGTGCCCAGGCTATGGTCCCTAACATGGTTTTTCACTGAAAGGAACAGGTGCTCCTTGGAGAAATGGCTGGTTCCAGTTCTCAGGCAGGCGCAGCCCAAGATGAACCTGGAACATCTGACTGTGCCCCAAATTGGGAAGTTGTCTATGGTTTTGGGGCTGTGTCAGTGGGACAACCTGGATCAAAGATACGTTTGTGCATCACTGAAAATAATGAATGAAATGGGTTGAAACAAGCAGATCTAGAAAGCCCTATGAGTTAAGAGTGATAGTAAAATGAGAGAGAGAGAGAAAAAAAGACTTAGGGTTTCTTTTAGGTTGCTAGGACCCAAATTATTTTGAAAATTGATAAAGAGAAAGAATTAAGTATTTATCTTGCCTTTCCTTTACAAATTGTATTTTCAGTATACCAAATAGTTCTGGAAGAATTTTAGCTAACAAATGCAGGAGAAAACATCAAAAGAGAAAATCACCACTGTGCAAGCACTGAGGAAAAAAATGGGACTGAACACTAAAACTATTTGGCTGCTTAGAAACATTATCATGGATGGATCAGGCTGACAACACGTCAACCTACAGATCAATCTCAAAACCACTAAACCTGGGATCAATAGATGTTATGTGGTACAACAGAAATTAGTAGCACCATTTATGGGATATTCATACTATAAAATTTAAACCTGAGTCTACACTGCCTCTAGATCTAAACACCAGCTATCAGGAAATATGGGAAGCAGCAGAACAGGTTACACTGGGAGCGTGCAATTCAGCCAGATGTGGGCTGTGGGAAATGAAACAGCCCAAACATATGGCATGAAATACAGAACGAAGGGGGAAATACCACATCTTGAAAGAGCCACGGGAGATTTATCAGTCAAATGTAACATGTAGACCTTGGTTGGAGCCCATTTCAACAAAACAGCTGTAAGAAGATTTTTTTTTGTTTAGAAAATTGGGGAACTTATAAAACAAACTGGGTATTAGATGATATCAAGGAATTATTGTTAATGTGGAAAGTGTGATATTGTATAGCAGTTAAGTTTTCAAAAAGTCCTTATCATTTAGAGAGGCATAATAAAACATTTAAAGGTGAAATCCCAGAATTTGTTTTAAAATGCTCCAAGAAAACATTAGGCAGTAGGCGGAGTGGGGGACGGAGAATAAGATTGGTAAAATATTTATAATAGTTAAAGCTGGGTGATAGATACATGAAGATTCATTATAGTTTTCTCTTTACTTTTGTGTATGTTTGCAAATCTCTATAACAAATAATTTGAGATAAAGCAATTGGATTTGAATCTCAGCAAAAAAAAATGTGAAAAAGGATAAAAATGAGTAAAGAAAAGGAAAAATAGAAAAAAGAACAGAAAAAAGAAAGGAAAAGAAAAGAATGTCCTTGAGAATCTAGAAGAAAGGAGGTTGTAGTGAGCTTATGAAAATTCTTGGTGAAGGATCAGCTGCTTCTCCATGTGTGTCTTGGTCTTGAGAAATATCTTAGTATTGCCAGATGTGATGAATCTCTTTGACATATAACCTTTTCTCTTCTGCTCCCTTTGTCCAGACTTCTCATCAATAATCTGGAATATGTTATTTAAGTATGTATCTCACTGCAGAAGTCCAGCTGTATAAACACAGTGTTTATGGGATTCTTTCACATATTTTATCGGTGAGAAATTCCCTTTGCTTCTTATAAGAAGCAAAGTCAAAGACTTACAGTAAATTCCAGGACTCTCAATGGAATTATTAACCTATTATCACAGCAAGAATGTTGTTGAGAAATCACCTCCTTATTTGTTGCATTTCCTTTGGTTTATTCTGTTTATACACATTAGCCACCACTGGAAAACTTGAGAGCCAACTTGTGGACTATCAAAAGCTCCAGTGAACATCATCATTATAAAATCATTTACTTTCCAGACCAATATATCCACATAATGGCTAGAAAATTTGATGAAAATATGAGTTTTTTCTTGTCTACTCTCACTTAATAGAAGCTTTGTCTTCATTTTCCCTAGAAAGGCAGGAGGATTTTGAGGAAATGGGAGATGGGGGCTGGGAATATAAAGACATGGATACTAGACAATCTGGTGTGTCCCAAGCACACTTGTTATAAAATACACTGCCTTTGGTGTCTATAAACTCTAGAAATGACTGGAGAATCACAGTGGATTTTTTGAGAGCCTTTTACTCCCAGAAGTGGTCCATGCATCAATCTTGCTCTAAATTTCCATTGGAAAAATATGGTCACTGGGAGTGTAGACTAAGCTAAGCAGACTTTCTCCTGGATTTTATTTTATTTTACTCAAATATATCACTACTAAAATATCTCAGGCAGAAGTTCTTAATCTTTGAACTTGTTGAGAAGCTGATGAAGGCTATGGAACCACTCTTTAGAAAAATGCACACAAACACTCACCATTTTCCATTAAATTTCATGGTATAAATGAAAGTCCTAAATTTCTTTGTACTCCATTTAAGAATGTGCAATCCAAAATAAGACTTCCATAAATAAAGAAGAAGCTAAGCACTACAATGATATGCTTTGTTAACAACAATTGTCAGAAGTAAAAGCAATTTATTTCTGCTGCTATTTGATTAAATATAAAATTGTATTCCTGTGTTCACACACACACACAGACACACCCCATTTCTTCATTGTCTACAATAATTTAGACATTGCACTGGATTCTTTATGTCTATCACATTTTTAAATATTACAACTAATATAATAATTTAGGGCCTTTAAAATCTGAGACCAACAGAACTTCCAAAATGGCAGAGTAAACACCACCAAAAATCCACTTCTCTATAATAGATATGAGAACTCTGGGGGGAAAAGCAGTCAAGATAAATTTTTAAAATAATTCTGGAAATTAATCAAAATCTTTCAACAATCTGAGGAGCAATAATTCAAGAAGACATGAGCTAATCATAGTAAGAACTGCAAGCTTTGTGGCATTTAATCTAACACTATTATCATCCCCATCTACTCAGTTCTGCAGTAGCCTTGAAAACCAAGCCTTGCAGTTATGGTAACTGTGGAAACTAGCAACCTAGCAGGCATTGAAAGGGGAATAAGGGTTTTGGAGTTCCCCAAATGTCCCATCTCCAGAGAATTCTCATTTTTTGACCTGCCTATCTGTACCTTGGAAACCCCAATTGCATGTTTTGACTTTATTTGACCCAACTCAGAGCTGCTCACTGAGAGCCTTTTTCCCTGGGTCATTTGTTGAAAACAATCAATGACAATTGTTTAACATTGTAGATGCCCAACAAAAAGCTGACCAAAAATTAAAATCTTGAAAAGTTGGTTGGTGAGATGTCCATAGGGGTCTTTGAAAGTCTCTTATACATATCTAGAAATCTAAGAGGCTACACTCATGTCCAGGGCTGTGTGCATGCCCAGGAAAGACCTGAAAAGGCCCTAATCTCTCACCTCTGACTGACCTGAAGCCTTTAAACAGAGCATTAAATTCATGACCCAGTGTATGCAGGGCTCTTCAGAAAAAGCTGGAAGATTTATTGGCTCAAGGCATTTAAGGAGTATCTCTGTCCAATCATTAGCTGACTATTAAGATACCTAGGAAGAGATTTCTGTGGCCATATATAGCAAATAATACACACTTCAGAGAATTAGTTCAAGAAAGTCACTAATTAAAAAATAGCAAAATTTTATAAAAACAACAAACTGGGGCTGGGGGGATCTGATTACTCAAGTTTCCACAATATATCATTAAAATTTATTTTCAACAAAAATTAGGTGACATGCAAAGATAAAGAGACAAATGGCCCATACACAGGAAATAAAGCAGTGAAACTGTCCTTGAGGAAGTCCAAGTGTTGAACTTACCAAAGGCTTTAAATATGCTGTTATAAATATGTTCAAAGACTAAAGGAAATTATGTCTAGATAAATAAAGAAGATTGAAAACAATATCTCACAAAAATAAAATAAAATAAAGAAATAGAAATTCTAAAAGAAAAAATAGTCAAATAAAATGTCTGGAGCTAAAAGCTACAATAACTCAAATGAAAATTTTACTATGGGACCCAACAGCAGAATTGAGCAGCCAGAAGAAAGAATCAGTGAACTTGAAGACAGGTCAATTGAGATTTTCTAGTCTGAGGAACAGAGGAAAAAATGAAGTAAAATGAATAGAACCTCAGAGACTTATAGTACATCATCAACTACACCAATATATACATAACTGGAGTTCCAGAAGAAGAAAAGAAATAAAGGGACAGAAACAATATCTGAAGAAATAATGACCCAAAACTTCCAAAAATTGATTTAGAAAAATTAATCAACACATACAAGAAACTCAACAAGCCCCAAGTAAGATAAACTAAAAGAAATCCACAAATAGAAACATCAAACTATTAAAAGACACAGAAAGAGGGAAGCGGCTGTGGCTCAATCAGTAGGGCTCCCGTTTACCATATGGGAGGCCCCGGGTTCGGTTCCCGGGGCCTCCTGGTGGAGGCAGGCCCGCCCGCACGGCGTGGTTGGCTGACCCAGCAAGCACAAGCAGCAAGGGGGGGATAAATGAATGAATAAATAAAATCTTTAAAAAAAAAAAAAAAAAAAAAAGACACAGAAAGAGAGAATATTGAAAACAGCAAAAGAGAAGTAACTCATCTCATATAAGGATCCTCAATAAGATTAACAGCTGATTTGCCATCAGAAATCATGGAGATTAGAAGGTAGTGGGATGACATATTCCAAATGCTAAAAAGGGGCGTGGATGTGGCTCAAGCAGTTGAGCTCCCGCCTCCCACATGGGAGGTCCTGGGTTTGGTTTTTGGTGCCTCCTGAAAAAACAAAAATGAACAACAAGCAAAACAAATGAAAAAAACCAATCCCTGGCCCCTGGTACCTAAGAAAATCTTGGGGGGGGGGGGAAGACTGCAAACCAAGAATTCTATACCCAACAAATCTATCCTTTAAAATAAAGGAGAAATTAAGACATTCCTATTAACAAAAGCATGGGGAATTCATTGATGGCAGATAAACCCTACAAGAAATACTTGAATCTATATGAAAATTAAAGAGCACTGGTAAAGGTAACTGCATAGGTGAATATAAAAGATTGCATGAATATATATATTTCTGTAATTCTCCTTTTCTTTTATTTATTTAAAATAAAACTATATAGGGGGGCGGCTGTGGCTCAATCAGTGGGGCTCCCGTTTGCCATGTGGGGGGCCCTGGGTTCGGTTCCTGGGGCCTCCTGGTGGGGGCGGGCCTGCCCGCGCGGCGTGGTTGGCTGGCCCGGCGGGCGCGGGCGGCAGGGGGGGGATGGATGAATGGATAAATGAAATCTTTAAAAAAAAAAAAAAAAAAAAAAGTATAAAAAGGAGAAAAGTTTGATAAATTAAACATTAAAATTAAAAAAAAAAAAACTATATAAAGTAACAATTATAAACTCTGTTGATAGACTGATAATATGTAAATATGTAATTTGCATGACAATAACATCACAAAAGAAGGAGGGAAGAAACAGACATTTAAGAGCAAAGTTTTCATATATTATTGAAATTAAGTTGGTATCAACACAAACTAGATTGTCATAAATTAAAATGTTATCTATAATACCCCAGGGCAACAACTAAGAAAATAACTAAAACTTAGGGTCAAAAAAAAACATAGGAAATAAAATGGCGCACTAGAAAATATCTGGTTAACATAGAAGACAATAGTGGAGGAATGGAGGAACTAAAATTGCATAAGACATAGAAAACAAGTAGTAAAATGGGAGATTTAAATCCTACTTGAACAATAATTACATTAAATGTAAATTGATTAAACACTCCAATCAAACAATGGAGATTAGTAGAATGAATAAATAACAATAATAACAACAAACACTATCCAACTATATGCTGTTTACAAGAAACACACAGTCAAAGGCACACATAGGTTGAAAATAAAAGGATGGAAAGAGGTATGTCATGCAAACGATAACCAAAAGAGTTATTGGCCATACTAATATGATACAAATAAACTTACTAGAGACAAAAAGGACATTTTACAATGGTAAAAGAGTCAATCCATGAGGAAGACATAACAGTCATAAATACATCTGCACCAAAGAGCAGAGCCCTAAAGTACATGGGAAAAAAAACAACTTGACACTATTGATGGAAGAAATAGACAATTCAACAATAATAGTTGGAGACTTCAATATCCCACTTTCACTAATGCATAAAATAACTTGACAGAAGGTCAATAAGGAAATAAAAGACTTGAAAAACACTGTAAATGAACAAGATCTAACAAATATCTATGGAGCCCTTCACACAAAAGCAGAATATACATTCTTCACAACTGAATACTGAACATTATCCAGGATTTGTTAGGCCCTAATTGTCTATAGCAACTTTATTCATAGCTGACAGAATTGGAGCCACCTAGATGTCCTTCAATAGTTGAATGGATAAACAAAATATGGTACCTCCACACAATGGAATATTACCCAGAGATAAAAACAAATGAGCCATCGTGCCATGAAAAGACTTGATGGAAACTTAAATGCATATTGCTAAGTGGAAGAAGCCAATTTGAAAATTTTACACACTGTATGTATCCAACTATGTGATATTCTGGAAAAGGCAAAACTCTAGGGACAGTAAAAAGACCAGTGGTTTCTAGGAATTTGGTAGGGGATGGAGGTAGGGTAATGACTAGGTGGAGCCAGATTTTTTGGGCAGCAAAGATATTCTGTATAATATTATATAGGTGGGTACATGAAATTATGTACTTCTCTAAATGCAAAGAACTGTATAACACAAAGAGTGAGCTATAATATTAACTATGGATTTCAGTTAATAATAATGAATCAATATAGCCCAACAGTTGTAACAAATGCACCACCCTAATGTAGGGTATTAATGATGGAGGAATTTGTGAGTATAGGAGAGAGGGCATATATGGAAACTTTCAGTACTTTCTGCTCTATTTTTTGTAAACTTGAAACTGTTTAAAGAAAATAAAACCTATTAATTAAAGAAAAAACAAAAGCAAAAAAGAAATCATTTTGTAATCATGTAATACACCATGTAAATGGAGCAAAGAACTGAATGATCATCTCAGTAGACACAGATAAAGCATTTAACAAAATTCATCATGCTTTCATGATAAAAACACCCCAAAAACTAGGAATGAAAGGGAAATTCCTCAACTTGATAAAGAGCATCTGAAAATCTCATAGTAAACATTATCCATAATGGTGAAAGACTGGATGCTTTCCCTCTAAGATCAGGAACAAGGACAAGGATGTCTGTTTTGGGCACTTTTATTCAAGATTGTTCCAGAAATTCTAGCCAGAGTAGTTAGGCAAGTAAAAGAAATAAAAGGTATCCAGATTGGAAAGGAAGAAGCAAAGCTATCTTTATTTGCATATGGCATGATTGTGTATATAGAAAATCCAAAAGTATCATACAAAAAACTATTAGAAGTTATAAATGAGTCAAGCAAAGTCACAGATACAAGATCAAGATGCAAAAATGAATTATATTTCTAAACATTGACAATGAACAATTTAAAAATTAAATTTGAAAAGCAATTTCATTTACAATGGCATCAAACAAGAATAAAATACTTAGGAAAATGTTTAGAAAAGAAGCCCAAGACTTGTACACTGAAAAGTACAAAACATCATTTTAAGAAATTAAAGAAGACCTAAATAAATGTGAAGTCACCCCACGTTCACGTATTGGAAGACTTAACATTGTTATGATGGCAATATTCCCCAAATTGATTTTTAGATTCAAAGATTCAACAAAGTCCCTAGTAACCCCAGCTGCCTCTTTTGCAGAAATTGACAAGCTGATCCTAAATTCCTATGGAAATTCAAGGGACCTAAAATAGCCGAAACAATCTTGTAAAAGAAGAAATTAGAAGATTCACACTCATTGACTTCAAATCTTACTACAAAACTGCAGTAATAAAAAATGTGGCATTAAGCTAGATACATAGATCAGTGGAATAGAATTGAAAGACCAGGAAAAAACTCTCACATTTATGTACAATTTATTTTCAACAAGGGTACCAAAATAATTCAGAACGGCAAGTGTAGCAGTTTGGTATTGTTTATGAATTCCAAAAATAGATACTGGATTACATTTGTAAATTGGTCTGTTCCTCTGGGTACATTAGATTGTATTGGATTCAGAGGTTTCACTTTTACTTGATTAAATAATGATTAAGGTTTTGATTGGGCAGGGACTCACAGAGAAACTGCACTGCAGTGAAGGGAGTTTGGAGTTTTGATGTGAGAGTTTTGATCCTGGAGCCCCGGGAAGTAAATACACAGAGAAGCAGATACGTGAGGAAAGATAGAAGGCTCCAGTAGACAAGCCAGGGGCCCCGGAAAGAGAGATGAGCTTTTCGCCTGATAGTTTACAGCTGGCCTTGTGGAGAGACCAGAGAAGCTGAGCCCAGAGAGAAAGGCGCCCCGGAAGAGAGACGAGACTTATCCCAGCCTATAGCTGGTATTGGAAGAAGCTGGAACCATGGAGACTTAAGGAGAGGAAGCCTGAACCCTTACAAATGTCTGCAGCCATCTTGCTCCAACTCGTGGGAACAGGCTCTGGTGAGGAAAGTAACTTGTGCTTTATGGCCTGGTAACTGTAAGCTTCTACCCAAATAAATACCCTTTATAAAAACCAACCGATTTCTGGTATTTTGCATCAGCACCCCTTTGGCTGACGAATACAGCAAAAATAGTCTTTTTTAACAAATGGTGCTAGGACAGCTGGATATCATCATGCAAAAGAATGAAATTGTAGCCTTCCTTCACTCCATATACAAAAATTAACCCCAAATGGATAAAAAACCTAAGCATAAGAGTTAAAACTCTCAGAAGAAAATTTAAGAGTAATCTTCATGATGTTTTTTTAGGTATGATTCTAAAGGACAAAAGAAAAATAGATATATTGGAGTTCTTCAAAATTAAAAACATCCTTTATGCTTCAAAGGACACCTAAAGAGTGAAAAGACAACCCACAGAATGAGAGAATATATTTGCAAATCATATGCCTGATACAGGACTTTTATATAGAATATGAAAAATACAACTCAAAAACAAGAAGACTACCCACTTTTAAAATGGACCAGGTAGGGAGTGGATATGGCTCAAGAGGTTGAGTGCCTGCTTTCCATATACGAGGTGCCGGGTTCACTCCCCAGGCCCAATACCTTAAAAAAAAAAAACGGACCAAGTATTTGAATAGCTGTTTTTTTTTCAGAGGTTATATAAATGGACAAAAAGCACATGGAAAAGATGCAGCACATCATTCATCATTAGAGAAATGTAAATCATAACCACAATGAGATGCCTCTTTATACCTACACGGATGGTTATTAAAAAGAAAAAGACAGTCAATAAAAATTTTTGGCAAATGTGGAGAAATTGGAACACTCTCACATTGCTTGTGAGAATGTAAATGGTATGGCTGTTTTGGAAAGCAGTTTGGCAGTTCCTCAAAAAGTTAAAGTTACTATACACTTAAAGTATCACCCAGCAATTCCACTCCTATATATACATCCAAAAGAATTGAAAACATATGTCCACACAAAAATTTGTACACGTGTGTTCATAATAGCATTACTCATAATAGTCATAAAAGTAGCAGCCCAAATGTCTATCAAATGATGAATGGATAAATAAAATGTGATATATCCACAAAACTATTATTTGACAATAAAAAGCAAAGAAGTACTTATGCATGCTAGAACATGGAAGAACCTTGAAAACATTATACCAAGCGAAAGAAACTAGGCAAAATTCACGCATATTGTATGATCCATTTTCATAAATGTCCAGAATAGGCCAAACCATAGAGACAAAATAAATTAGTGGTTGCTAGGGACTGGGTTGTGGGTGTATGGGGAATAACTGCTTTGGGGTGTGGGGTTTCTTTTGGAGATGATAAAAATATTCTGGAATTATATGGTCATAAAACTTCATGAATAAATTAAAACCAGGGAGTTGTGTATTTTGAAAGGTTGAGTTATATCTCAATTTTAAAAAAATAACTGAGACTCAGGGAAAATAAGATTGTCTCCAAAGTTCACATAAAATGATAAGAGGCAGAGCCAGGAGCTGATCCCAGCTCTCTCACTCCAAAGTCTCCACATTTCCCACATGTATTAGTCAGAGATTGTCACCATAATGCTGTTTAAAAAGCAATCCCATCTCAATGGTTTACAACAGCAAGCGTTGTTTTTCTTGATTATGTGACTTTAGTCTCCTTGGTTCAGCTGCTCCCTGAAACATATTTTTCTCATGGCAGATAACTTGAGACACAAGTCCCCAAACGAAAATGCATGAGCACATTTAAGACCTCTGCTTGCATTACCTTCACTCTTATTCCATTAGCAAAAGCAAGACAAATGGTCAACCCGAATATCAGCGGGTCAAGGAGGCACACTTCTTGCACTGCAAGGTCACATTGCAGAGGGAGGGGTTAAAGAATTGAGAACAATAACCCAATCTACCACCCCCACTCTCTTGTACACATAGATTTCCACAGCTCCCATATATTAGTGAGTTTTCTGTAGGAGCCATTTCTGAAAGGAAGAGAAGGAAGAAGCATTTTACATTAGCTATGAGGGAATGACCTCTAAGAGGTTCTGGGGTTTGTTTATTTGTTTTTGTTTTGGGGAATTTTGTTATATGATGTTTTTTATTTTGGTCTTTTTAAGTACACTATTTTCTGTTCCACGTAGAGATTCTCTATGTTGCCTGTGTTTTCTTGGGTGACCCTTTGGGCAGTTTGCTGCCCACCTAATTTCCTATTTCCTTAGTCAGTGCATCAGACTTTAATGGAAGATTCCCCCACCTATTCTTAGATAGAATTTTTTGTGCCCTGAATACTATTGTTAGTCTGTATCTCCTTGTCAATCTGCATCTCCTTTGTCTCCAGGATTTTTCATATAGGCAATTTTTCAAACTCTCAGTTTTGGCAGATCGGTAATGGGTCTGCTATGTCCCTTTTTTTTTTTCCTTCAATTACCCGGGCAGGGATTGAACCCAGGACCTCGTATGTGGGAAACCAGCACTCAACCGTTGAGCTACATTAACTCCTCTGAGTTGGTTTTTTCATTTGTTTGCTTTTTTTTTTTTTTTTTAGGAGGCACCAGGAATAAAACCAGGGATCTTCCATGTGGGAAGCAGTCGCTCAACTGCTCAAGCCACACCTGATCCCCATGTAATGAGTCTGCTATGTCTTGATTCATCAATGTTACCACTATCTATTGAACTTTTATACTGGATATGAGGATTTAGTTCTCCCACATCCCCTTCCTTTCCTCTTCCTCATCCTCTGAAAAAGTTATACTTTTTTATGGCATGTTCATAACTTTAATAATTATAGCTATGTAAATATTATTCCTCACTGAG
This sequence comes from Tolypeutes matacus, assembly GCA_026826555.1. Taxonomy (NCBI): domain Eukaryota; kingdom Metazoa; phylum Chordata; class Mammalia; order Cingulata; family Chlamyphoridae; genus Tolypeutes; species Tolypeutes matacus. The sequence goes on along the minus strand of JAKSZT010053762.1, from coordinate 790,283 downwards.
TCAAGTTATGTATCATGAATTCAATTCCTTTATCATACATGATTTTCTTTAGGTCATAAGTTAACAATTGCCTCATCTTTTTTGTTTACATTTCTTGTGTCTCTCTCTCTCTCTATTCCACCCTCTAACCTCTTCAATGTAATTGTCTACTCTGTCAAGCTATCAGATTATATATGAGCTCCATTTTTTTTTTTTCTTTCTTTCTTTCTTCTCATTTTCCCGACTAAATCTGTACTTGTTGTCCTCTTGGAGCTGTCCAGCTGTGGTTCTTGAATGTCCCTTAAGGAACTTCTTGGAAATTCTCTTTATCATCCTTCTGGGTTGGAGTCTCTGATTTTGAATCCCACATCATTTTCTTTTTTTGGCATTCTTTCTCATTTGCACAGCAGACTTCTTCTAGAAGTTTCCTGAAAACTGGTGCCTGAGAGATAAATTTTTTAAGTTTTTGCTTCTCTTTAATATTTTTTTACTTTCCCACTTGATTAATAGTTTGACTAGAAATCTAGGCTGAAGACAATTTTTCTTAAATTTTGAGAACATTTCCCAGTTTTTCTTCTATTTTAAATAAGGCTAAGAAGTTTGATAACATTTTATTCATAATCTTTTGTAAAGCTTTCTGTGTTTTCCCTACTCTGGAAGGCTTTGCAATCTCCTTTATCACTCATGTTTACAATGGTGTGCCTTGACTTTTTTAATTCATTGTGCTGGGATTTGGTGGCACTCTCAGTATAAAAAATCAAGTCCTTCACTTCTGGGGAAATTCAGGTATATGTTTCTTTGGTGAGATCCCCTGATGTTTCCTCTGGTCTCACTTTTTCAAATACCCATCAATTAAATGTTGGATGCCCTGGATTGATACACTCATTTTATTTTCTTTCCAGGAATCCATGAGCTTTTCTTTTACCTTCTGGAAGACTGATTTGACATTATTTTCTAAGACTTCCATTAAAATTCTAATTTTCACTACCATATGTAAATTTCTTAACTTTTTTTTATCTTCTATTTTTCATTTTCATGGTATCATGTTCTTGTTTTATAGACTTGATATTATCTCTTATATATCTGAATACATTAACTACAGCTTTTGGGGGAAGTTTTCTGTATTACTGATGCCTTTGTTTTTTATTGTTTTATCTTTGCTTTTCATGTTAAAAGTTTTCTTCAAATATCTGGTTATCTTCGGCTGTCCATTAATATTTGTGAGTAATGCACCTAAAGGTAGTTGCTGGGCATTTCTGCATGGGCATAATGGAGGGGTGGTGACTGGATAGAAAGCTGAATTTTCTAACATCCATGACTCTTCTCCTTTCTCTGGCTGGAAGATCACCTAGATCTGATAATGCAATATTCACTGCAAAGAGGTTGATGTAGTTCTCCAACATCATATCTCTATTTAGGTCACCTGAGCCAATGACTTTCATTAAAGAAGGATGCGCCATTATTTTTCTTACATGATATATGCCCAGATACTGTGGCTCTGGAACCTGGGCAATGGAAGGAGATTATAAAGAAGTATATAACTCTCATTAATTCCCATATTTTCAGGCCCAAACCTCATTCCTATCCACTGCTTTAACTGGTGACTCTGAATCAAGACTTTCTGGTTCAATTTCTCCAGAAAATAAACCTCCTGTTTCCAGCAAAGATGAATCTGTTAACTTTTGCTGCATAACAAACCACCACAAAGCCAAAGGCTTTAAAAAAAAACCCAGCTAGGGGAAGCAGATGTGGCTCAAGCAGTTGGGTGCCCACCTCCCACATGGGAGGTCCTGAGTTTGGTTCCCAGTGCCCCCTAAAGAAGACAAACAAACAATGAGCAGACAACAAAAAGACATCAAGCAAAAAACAACAAGCAAAAACAACAAGCAGACAATGAGTAAAAACAAAAGCAAGACAACACACAGACAATGAGCAAAAACAAACAAGCAGGGACAAGATGTGGCTCAAGCCGTTGAGCACCTGCCTCTCACATGGGAGGTCCTGAGTTTGGTTCCCAGTGCCTTCTAAAGAAAAAACAAAACAGACAATGAACAGGCAATGAGGAAAAGCAATGAGCAAAAAAAAAAAAAAAACAATGAGCAAAAACAATGAGAAAACAGATGAAAGAGCCATTTTGGTGGGAGGGACCCAATATTTATTTAACTTAAGATCTTGAGGGTCAGCAATTTAGTATAGGCTCAGCTGGGCATTTTTTCTGGTCTCAACTGGGCTCAGCTCATTTCATGTACTTATGACATTCTATGGTCAGTTGCTGGTCAATTAGTTGGCTGTAATGGTTAATTTTTTTTTTTTTTTTTTTAAAGATTTTATTTATTTATTCATTTATCCCCCCCTTGCTGCCTGTGCTCGCTGGGTCAGCCAACCACGCCGTGCGGGCGGGCCCGTCCTCACCAGGAGGCCCCGGGAACCGAACCCGGGGCCTCCCATATGGTAAACGGGAGCCCTACTGATTGAGCCACAGCCGCTTCCCAAGTAATGGTTAATTTCATGTGTCAACGTGGCTAGGTTATGTAGTCCAGTTGTTTGGTGAATCAGGGGCTAGCCTAATTGTTACTGTGAGAATACTGTATAAATGGATTTTCATCAACAATCAGTCGATTGCATCTACAGTTGATTGCATCTACAATCAAGAAGGGAAATTGCCCTAAAAAATGTGGGAAACCCTCCTCCAATCAGTTGGAGGTCTTAAAAGCTAGAGCTAGGAATTTTCAGGAATCAGAAAGAAGAATTTTCTGTCTCAACTTCAGCTTTCCAGTTTCTTCTAAGGAATTTGGGCTCAACTTCAGCATCAGCTTTACCGGAGTTTTCAGCTTGGGGCCTGACCTACAGAATTTCTACTTGCCCATCCCACGGTCATATGAGCCAAGTCCTTATAATAAACTTCTTTTGATAAATACCCACACACACACCCTGTTGGTTCTGTTTCTCTGTGAACTCTGACTAATTTGGAGACTTTGCATCTGAAGGTTGGCAGCGTGTCACTGGAGTTCTAGGGGAAGAAAGGCAGCCGCTGTCTCCATCATTAAACAGGTTAGCCTGGGCTTGTTCATATGGCAGCTCAGTTAAGTTTCACAGAGTGAGTGGAGGCTGGAGAGGAGGCCTTGAGACCTGAGATCAGAATTGGCATCATGTTATTTCTAGCACATTCTATTGGTTAAAGCAAGTCTCATGGTAGTTACTCATCCCACTGCTATGTGGAAAGCCAAACCATGTACCTGCTGCCCATTTCTTCTGGCTGCGATTTGATATAGTAAATGATTTTCGTATTTTCTTCCACAACAAATCATAATCAAAAGCATGTTATTTCCTCTCCAAATTTTATTTCAAAAAATTTCAAGCCCACAGAAAGAATAATGAATAGTACAAGGAATATCTATATACCCTTCATCTATTTGTCAACATTTTGCCTTATTTGTTCTCTTTAAGTGGGTATGTGTGCATGTGCACATATGTGTACTTTTTTGCTTATCTGTTACCCATGCATCAGTCCTAAATATTTCAACAAGAACATTCTCCTTCATAAGCACAGAACAATTATCATATTCAAGAAATTTAGCATTGATAGAAAACTAATTTCCAATATGTAAATGATATTAAAATTTTCTCAATTTTCCCAGTAATGTTTGTTTTGGGTGTTTTTTTTTAATTCAGAATCTAAGCAAAGATTAAACATGGTATTTGATTTCTAGTCCTTCTTAGTTTCCTTTAGTCTAGAATGGTTTCCTCACTTTTCTTTTTTGTATTTCATGACACTGATATTTTTTGAAGCGTCCAGAGCAGTTCTTTTATAGCCTTCCCTTCAATCTAGATCAATCTGATTATCTTCTCATGACTTTTGGCACAAAAAGGACTTGGGTGATGTTGTATACTTGTTGCATTACATCGGGAGGCCATTACTTTATTACCAATATTAGGTTTGAACACTGTGTTAAGTTAGCATCCATAAAAAAAGGTTAAAAAATAAAACCATAGTAATTGGGGAGCTGATGTAGCTCACCCATGTACAAGGCCCCGGGTTCAATTCCTAGAACCTCCTAAAAAAAAAAAAAAAAAAAAAAAAAAACCATAGTAATTTATCAGCACTCTGCAGAGTGAGGCGTTGACACTGAAATATTCTTGATTTTCAACTGTTCTCTGGGAAGAGAGCAATGTGGTTGGGGTTAAGCTTAAAAGTTCAGCCCTCTTTTGTTCAAGTATATGCCCTCTTTCTTCATATATAGTTGATTCTTCCCAAGAATTGATCTCAGCACTCCTTTTTCCTGTCTATATCCTGATTCATAACCAATCAGTGACTAAGGAAAATAGCTCTTCTACTATAACATGAGTTTTTAATGGTAAATGGAACAAAAATTCTTTGCACATTCTCATATTCTACCTCACATGCTGAAACCTAATGAACATTATGCATCGGTGATTTTTCCCACCTATTAAGTGAAATATCTCCATGTTCATACATTGCTCTTATACTTTGGGAACCATTTCTTCAGGCAACTTTGTCAGTAGCTTAATTTGCTTTATAAATATTATTTATGAGTAATATTATCTTATTTTTCTAAAATGCAATGGGTAAGCCTTCTGCCAATTTAGGTGGGCAGGATCTCACAAACCATAGGGACAAGGAAATGGAGGCTGGGAGAATCTTCGAGATTTGCTTTAAGTTACAGAATTACAAGACAGAGCCAGGATTACAGGAAAGTGTACGGATTCCAAGTTCTATATTTTTTACTTCTTTACTCTGCTTTGCTACTCTAAACTGGGCACAGATTTAGTCCAGATTTAGAAAGAAATATTTCATGTAACAGCAATATTGTAGTGGTCAGCCAAAAAAACAAAACAAAAAAAAATCTTCTTGACCCCATTTAAAAGCATTTCAAAGAAATGTGCTGCTTAGAAATGGATTGACTGCTGGACATGTTGATTTGCCAACCCTGCCCCCAATGCTCTTCACATCTTATTTGTTTATCATTGTGTTCCTAGGGACTCCATTTTTCTGGGGAGGAAGGATGGAGCCAGAGAATTGTAGCATTGAACAAATAGAACCTTCAAGTCCATAAAATTTAACCTTCATTTTACAGCTATGAAGAAAGGGACCTCCTACCCGGTCTCCAGAAGATAAGTCCCATAGGTGTTTTTTTTAAACAAATAAATTTTATTAATTCATATTAAGAAAGCATGCAATCCATCCAAAGTATACAATCAATGGTATTTGGTATAATCACATAGTTGTGCATTCATCACTTCAGTCATTATTAGAGCATTTTTGAGAGTTTGAGAGTGCTCATTTCCAGTTGTATTAACTAATTTGAGCTCCTGTTCTACCATCAGCTCTAACACATACACACACAAACACACACACACACTCATGCTAATTTGACCCAGAAGTAATGACTGGCTAAATTTCTCATACCATGCTACTATAAATCTATATTACAGTAATTCCCCCCGATGGCTCGGAAATGATCTAGCATATGGAGGCTTTTTAGAAATAAAAGTAAATTTGAAGTGATTTATCCAAGAGGATTTTGTAATCCATAGACATCTTTTTTGAAAAGAGGAGTTAGGTATTTGAAATTCTTAAAAAATATTTTTAAAATAGAGTTAGATATGAAAGTACATACACAGTGTAATCATAAATGTATAAAAAATGACTTGAAGGAAATAGCTCAACAAGTTGAAAGTGGTTGTCAAATTATGTGATTTGGGGTAAAGATTATTTTCTTCTTTATGCTATTTCTGTGCTCCAACAGTTCTACAGTGAACTTATAGGAAGATAATCAGAAAAAAGAATTTTAAAAAAGCACCTAGCTCAATTGTGAAGAATTTGAAAACTTAGAGAAACCAATGTTGAAACATACTAATGAGCAAAGAGCTTAATTTAAAATGTCCCATTATTGAATGTGGTTTCCATGCCATGTTACTAATATTCCAAATATATTATCAGCACAGAGTTTCTCTTCAGACAGATACAATGACAAGGAAGGGAAACTAGTGTTTGTTGAATGCACACTTTGATGTAAGTGGGCTGTGGAGACATGCATTTAGTAGGAAGTCCCTTGTGCTTTGAGAGAGATACAAGCCAGGACTTTCTAAATTATCTCCTTGCCCCTTGCCACATTAAGGAAGTAAGAACAGGATTTACTTCCCTCTGCTTGCACAGAACAACCAACCAGAGCCAAGGTGAACCCACATAGCTTACTTGGCCATAAATATCAAAAGATCCTTCCATGCTCACAAAACTAAAGAGGACATTTTGCCCAGCATCTCGGAAGAAAGCATGGCTTCTTATACCTTCATGAGTCCTGGATCACCAACTCTCATTTTTTGTTTGGCATTCTAACTTACTCTCCCACTTAAATGAATTTCATTTGTGTCAGTAAGCCAATTCAAGTTGGTTTCTGTCACTTGCAACTTTACAATCTAACTAATATCTCCTTTGGAACCAACATTGGTAACCCAGAGAGAGATCAGAGATGGGCAGAAGCAAAGGTGGAAAAGCTCTGGAGGAGCAGAGCTTGGGATCATCATGAAACGTGAATAAGGGAAAGGGGAGGGATTTTATACTATCTAGACTGAGCAGACCCCACTTAAATTTATTTTTTATTTTTATTTTTTTAAAAGTTTATTTATTTATCCTCCCACCCCATTGTTTTGCACTTGTTGTCTGCTCTCTATGTGTTCTTCTGTGTCTGCTTGACTTCTCTTTAGGCAGCACCGGGAACCGATCCTGGGACCTTCCGGAGTGGGAGAGAGGCGCTCAATCTCTCATGCCACCTCAGCTCCCTGGTCTACTGTGTCTTTTATCGTCTCTCCTCTGCGTCTCTTTTTGTTGTATCATCTTGCTGTGCCAGCTCTCCACGTGGGTCAGCACTCCTGTGCGGACCAGCATTCCGCATGGACCAGCATTCTGCACAGGCCAGCTCACTGCATGGGTCAGCTTGCCTTTCAGCAGGAGGCCCTGAGAATCGAACCCTGGACCTCCTATATGGTAGACAGGAGCCCAGTCTCTTGAGCCACATCTATTTTCCCCCACCTAGATTTAAATCTAGATTTGGGTACTCAGAGTAAGCAGATCACAGAAGATTAGTACACTACAGGATGTTGCATTCACCAGTGTTGCTCTTATATGGGGTTCTTACACAGAACATGTACAATTTGCTTTGCAATCAATTATCTTGAAATTTAATTTTTAACTTTGGAGAGTTTCCAAAATTTTAAGAATGTTCTAAGACACATTCTTTCAAATGAAGAATTATTTCATGTATCTAAAAGTAAAACTAATTTTTAATTCATGTACAAGTCTCTTTGCTGACAAAACACAATCTGCTCTTGCAAGAATGCTTTTAAGTGCTTGTTATATTGCTCACTTAGTCTTTTTATGTTTTGCTGGAAAATGTGGGACTTTGACTTATGTGACCTCCTGAATCATGAATAGGAATTGGATCTTTATAATAATTTAATAAAATGCAATGGAAGGGCTGCAATTGTTTAGCTAGTATCTAAATCAATGATACACTCTTATTTTCACATTAAACTATCAACAAGTATTGTTCTCATTTTATTTTTGCTCTTATTAGTTCAATTTCTTCAAATTATTCCTCATTTATGTATTTCTATTAGAATTTAATAACTCCATGTGTTGCCATTTAACTTAAGACTATAATAGGAAATGAAATTTTCTGTAGAAAATTGAATTATTGGCATTGTTTCAGAGTGGCAGAGAGGTCTGTGTTTAGAAAGATATTGAAGTCTAAATCTTCTGTGAGTATGACAGACAGGTTCTCATACTAATTTACATTTCATTACATTACGTTTCTATGGCACTTACCATTAGATGATGCCCATGTGGACGGGGGTTTTCCAAATGAGGAAACTGAAGGAGCTTGAAACACATGGCACATGGCAAAGGAGGAGTGGAACCAACCTTCAAACGTAGACCTTCTGCCTCCAGGCCACAGCACTTTGCTCTCAACCCCAAGAAAGAACAGAGGAAAGCTGGGGTCTTTGCTACAAAGATCCCCAACCCACATAAATCACCTTTCAGTAAGCAGAGAAGAAGGGTGCTGCACCCCTGACTCCCATGCAGAGGTGGGGACTTTGCCCAGGTGAGAACACTTCCCAGGAAGGTGTGTGAGATAGGGAGGGAGGTTGCTGTGAGCTATCCTGCTCCTGGAGCTGCTTGCAGATGACTTAAGGAAGGGATGACTCTTATCCCCATCTCAAGGTGCTTCCTGGCTAAATGACAAAATCCACCAAGCAAGGAGGCTGTTAGACGATAGGAGTGTTACAGCAATGGGAGTCAAGCTGTCTTTTGGGTGGGGAGCAGGAGAGAGGATTGGAGCAAGGAAGACTCACCTCTATCTGCATAGTGAGCATTGTCTACACATTGAATAAATAATGTGTCTTTCATGTATAGAATACAATTACTTTTCAAATCCATGAGGCTGCTGCCATGACTTACCAACTAATCAGTAAGATTTAGTTAAGAAACTTAGTAATGACTCAACTCTCTGCTTCATTTTGTTTGTTCAAACAAACCCAGAATAATGTCATCCTGGATCTTGGCTAACAGAAGGAAACATTGGTCCTGGTAGATTCACGGGCAGAAGGTGTGCCCTTGGGTAAAGCTCTCCTGTACCTGGTTCCCATGCCACCCATGCACAGGCCTTGGTTCTGACAAGTGACCCCTTCTGTCACCATGACCATCCGTTGATAGCCCATGCATTGCCCTGGCCTCTACTGACTCACTGCAGTTCCCCAGGACATCGCCTCCTCAGGTTGAGCTCCTGCTCTTCACCACGGTTAGCAAAGTGGAAAGCATAATCACAGGCATAGAGGCATATCTTGTGGACTGAATATGTGTCTGGCAGGGTGCCAAGTCCTTTCTAGGCACTATTGGCTGAATTCTCTCCACCTTGGGATGAGTCTTAATATTACCCCATTTCTTTAATATGGAAATAGGCTTAGAGAGACTAAAGAAAATGTCCAAGGTCATACAGCTAGTAAGTGTTGGAGCTTGGATGACTAGTGCTGTCATCAACACACTGTCTTAGTTTACCAGGCTTTTGTGACAAATACCACACAACCAATTGGCTTAAACAACAGGAATTTATTGGCTAATGGTTTTAGAGTCTAGAGATCCAAAATGAAGGCAGTGGTATAATGTTACAGACTTCTGGAGAAAGCATGGCCTTGCCAACACCTTGATTTTGGACTTGTAGCCTTCTAGACTGTGAGCCAATAAATTCCTGTTGTTAAGCCAATCCATTGCATGGTATTTGTCATAACAGCCTGGCAAACTAAGACATGTGCCTAGATTTTAAATTTTGCATGGAATTATTATACATATTGTGCCACAATTTGCTTTTTTTTTTACCAATTTATCTTGGAGATTATTCTATTCAGGCTATATAAATCTGTACAACACTGTTTAGCTGTGGCATAGCCTTCCATGATACAAATATTTTGTAATATATTGACTTTTTCTCCATTGTTGAACATTTTGCTTTCTAATCATTCAATATTACATAGGGGCATTTAATAACTATCCTTGCAGATTGATTTTTGCTTATATAAGCCAGAATTTCTGCTGGAGAATGGAAAAATGAATGAGTAAACTATATGAATTATATGAAAGAATGGGTGGATTATAAGCACATTTAAATAATTTGATGAGGCCAAACTGCCCTCTAGAAAAGCTATATGGGGATTTACCTGTTCATGTGAGTGTGTGAAAGATCCCACAAGAAATTACCAACTCTTAAAACATTTCCAAATCTATAGGCAAAAAATGGTATCTAGTTGTCTTCATTTTTTCTAATATGATTTTTTATTTATTAACCATTTTTATTTTTAACATATCTTTTCAGTTTATTTCCTTAGCCCATTTTCTACTGTATTCTCTTTTTTCCAGAAATTTTCAGAAATTCTCTCTATATTTTTATAATAATTTTTTCACATGTTATAAATGATGCAAATATTTTCTCCAAGACTGTCACTTATATTTTAGTTTTGCTCATTTTTATGTGACACTGAGTTTTTAGCTTTCATAATATCACTTTGACAATCTTTTAATTTATTTTGGATTTTATATCATTCTTAGAAAGAGTCCCTTATATAACATTATGAAAGCTATATTTCCTTCTAATTCCTATTAGATGAGCATTGGATTTTCTGGATTTATCTCCCCTGTCTCTTATATTTCTGTTGTACCTTTTCACATCTTTGTCTCTTTGTAGTGCATTCTTGGAGAAGTTCTTAATTGATCTTTTAGTTTACCGAATCTATCTTCAGCTATGTCTGTTCCGCTATCCATCTCATCTATTGGTCTATTGTTATTTTAGAAGTCCTTTCAACTTACAATAAGTCTGTTTTTTTGATAATACTCTTTTAAAAGAAAAACAACCCAGCATTTACTTAAACTGTTCTGAAGACATTCATTATATTTATGATAAATTCCTTTCTTCTTTGCCTGCTTTCAGGGGGACTACTTCTGTTTGTTAAGTCTGCTGCTGCTTTTTTCTTGCTGTGTTTTCCTTAAATGATTCCTGGTTGTCTGTTATTGTTTGTAGCTGAGGATCTATATTAAACATTGTGTTTCATCCACCTAAGGAGGTCCCTCTTGGTGGTGGGGTGTTGATTTTTGTGGAAGATACCTGACCAAATGAACCTGGATATGGGGAAGGGTGGGTGGTAGTTGTGAGCAGCAGAGAGATAGCCTTCTGAATTTGGCGCCCACTCCTCTCCTTGTCCAGGAGGCTTGGACTCTGGCTTGGGAGTCTACTGTGAAAGTGTGAAGTTTTGAGCTTCTTCATCTTGTGTTTTGAGTTTTCTTCCCTCCCCAGACAGATTTTTCCTTATCTTTAGAGACTTGTTTGTGGGCTTATCATTTGGGACCAAAAGTGATCATGCCAGAAGCTGTACAGTTTGTGTACAGGGTGATGGAGGGGAGTGGTTGGCCCAGTGGACCTGGACACAGGTCTGTAGCTACCTGGATAATTTCCTGTGCCCCCTCCTGCTCTATGCATTTGTTGACTCTATGCTTGTATTTTCCCAGGACTTTGTTGAGAACAGTGACTCCCACTTCTGGATATTTCCATATTTGTCATCAATCCAAGCACATCTTTCTGCCACTCAATTTTTATTTTTATGAAATTTATTATATATCCATCAATAAATAATTAAAAGAATGCTTATTGCGATATATATCATTCTCTTGTATCCACTTCTCCACACACTATCCCCAATTTCCTTATCCCAGAACACTTTTCTTTTGGAGAATTTATCTGCTATATTTCTAAATGTGTTTATATTGTTACCTTTTGATATTTTTGCTTTAGGGATTCTATTTTACCTTCCCATCCTCACCACAGATTTACCCTTCCTAACCCCAATGTGATCGTGAGAGTTGTGTAATTTCAGATAGATCAATACTCACTTTAAATTATTATGATGATATTCATATTAATTATAGTTCCCAAATTTTTGGCAGTAGTCATTTTAATTCCTATTAAGCCTGCGTTTTGGATAGCACATACACACACAAAAAAAAAAACAGCAATTCTTTCACAGTTTGTAACAAATATTTCACAACAATGCAAGGTGTTGGTGGTGGGGAGATGCATGATGATGTGCATATTTGTTTTACAAATTCACAACTATTACTGTACACTTATTGTTTATGTATGTCCATGTATGAATGATATACTTAAATAAAATTTTATTATAAAAGAACACAACATTTATTTAACTGTTCTGAGGCTATTTATTATGTATATGATGAAATCATTTCTGCTTTGCCCTAGGTCGTTTTGCTGTTTAGAGAGATACACAACATTGGCTTTTCCGTTCCTGCTTTTTACTTTCCCTAGACAGTGTTTTTATTGTTTGCTATCTTGTTTTTTTTTATGTGTCATTATTCCAACCACAATTCCCCACCAATTATCTAAATCTCCTCTCACTATAATCAGGCACGTCATGTATTTTATTAGTTTCCACTTTCTGAAGATGTCCTTCTCACGTGGTCTGGTCTTTCCTGAGTTGAATCTCCTATTTTATGTATCACATATTTTCTTCTTTTTGCTATATTCCCTTTTTGGGTGAAAGTACATTCTCTAGTAGTGTCATGAGAAAGGATAAATGAGAGGTTCACTTTTTGAAACTTGTATGACTGAAAATTTCTTTATTTTACTCTTCATATATTTGAAAATTTATTGGTATATATAATTCTATGTTAGAAGATATTTTCCTTAAGAATTTTGAAGATATTGCAATGCTGTTTCCTAAAGTTGAAAATTTTAACACCCACCTGACAGTAGACCCTTTTGATGTGATCTCTTCTTTTCTCTCTGTCTCCAGGGTTTTGAACTTGCAGTGCTGGCCTTTTGTGGGGTCTCTTATGATTTACTGCTCTGGGGTGGGGGACTGCCATGGTAGGGGCTGGGGTTCACATGGACACTCACATGTTGGATCTCTGGAACTGGACTTAGAATTTTTTCGTGTTTTCTATCTTTTTTGTTTTTCTTTTCTTTTCTTTGTTTTTTTGTTTATGTCTCTTGGTCTTTTTGCTTTATATACTGGGAGATTTCTTCAATGTCATCTTCCAAACTTCCTATTAAGTTTCTTGGTTTTGCTCTCATATTCTTTAGTTTCTGAATGTTTTATAAGACATCATGCTCTTGTTTTGTGGGTGTCGTATCTTCTCTTATCTCTCTGAGGATATCTATGGCAGATTTTTATTTTTATTAATTTAAGTTCTTTTCAACCTGACTAGTTTCTGTTTCTTCCCTGTTGCTTTTGTATGTGTGTTTATGTTGCCATCTGTCTTTTGTGTCTTTCCTGGTGATTCTTGACTCCCTGGTAGGAAGCTCTGAGCTTGACAACTGAGGGTAGAGCCATATCTATCTCAATCCCTGGATGAGCATCTCTTTGGTTCTTTCTTTTGGGGTTGGGCTGATTCCCCAGAGAAAGAGCTTTTCATCTCCTGCCTGGAGGGCAGAGCCTAGCTGTTGGTATTCTGGGAACTGAGTAGAGGAAGAAGACTGGGAGCTTCAAATGTACTATGCAATTCTCCACTCCAGCCTCTATTTTATTCATCAACTGTGCCTGGTATCTTGAAATCCCATCCTCTCCAGAGACATCAATCCTCCAATTTTCCATGGAGGAGGGAGGGTCAGTTTTCCAAAGGAGAGGTGCAGATCTAGATATGTCGCTGCTTCTTAAACAGATATTCAAGTCAGCTCCAGCATTTAACTGGATATTCTGAACTTTAGAGGAACTTGTGGCTAAAGTTACTGGATTTTGAAGGTATTCTGTGGTGTGAATCAGGTTGCTTTTCAATCTCCTGCTGCTGCTGAAGGATTCTGCCTTTTGCAATCTACCAGAATGTTACTACTCCTTTTGTTCCTAATGTCTCCTTTCCTATTCTTGGCCCTTGTAAATAAAGGGCTTTTAAAAAATCAATTTTCTGTCATTTTAGTAGAATTTCAGAATATGAATGTTCAATTACCCATATTTATCCAGAAGTTTTTCATGACTTTAAGGAATTCCTCAAAGTCTCTGGTTTACTACTGGTAAACCTTTCTCATTTTCAGTGATGCTGTGACTTCATTTTATTTTTTTTAGCTGATTTTGCATCATTTCATTGTGATTTTGAGCAGACAAAACAAGCCCTCAGTCCACTACAGTGACTGAGGCTGTTATTGACTTAAAAATGTTTTGATTGTTTAATGCTTCCATAACTTGTAGATCTGCCTTTTGTCTGTTTTTTATTTTTTGAATTTGAAATAAAGTTTGAATTTAAAAATTAAAAATGTTTTGATAACTATTTTTTTCTTATTAAGCATCCATTAAATAGAGACTAACAAGCTGTTAGTGTTTTCCTGCCAGAATACTGCCTAAAGAGTAATAGCAATATCTGCCAGAACCCTTCAAATCAATACAAGGAAGAAACCCCTTTCCCAATCAATAGAAGAAAGCCAAGTAGAACAAGATTTGAAAATAAAAACAACAAATGATCATTTTCTGTTCAGAAAATTTTGACCTCAACATCAGAAGGGAAATTCTGTGACTCAGATAAATGTACCTGTGTAAGACCACAGGCACATCTGGGAAAAACAAATTCCCACTCAATTAAAAAAAATTACCCCAAATTACTTGTCAGAATAAAAACTTTTCTGGAAACAAATTTTGAGAATGTAAGTGGTGGCTTATCTACATGAAATTATTGAGTAGAAAAACTTCTTTGAAATACAAATTCTCAAACCAACATTTTGAAAAAGAAGAAGAGAGATTAGCTTTCTTAGTGCTGTTAACATATTAAAGCAGGTGCAAGCGAGAGGTTGAAAGAGACTTTACTGTGGAAAAAATCTTTCCTGTCCCCAAAGACATCATGAGTTTCAGATATTTCATCATCTCCCATTTCTTCATATGAATGGGCTGTTTAGATAGGTTGAAGAAATGTCTTTGGTTTGCTAGGGCCTGAGGATTTTCCTGGGATGTAAGACTTTCAATGCTGGATAAACTTGATGGTTGGTCACCCTACTTTAGAAGATTAGATCTGGAAGAAGGCTGTTGGAAATTGCTTTGGAGGTGTATATTTATATTTATATAATCTATATTTTTATATGTATGTATAATATCCATATCATATACCTATTCATATCCATATACCTATACCTCTACACATACGTATGTGGTGACTATGAAAAGAGCCGTGTAATGGAGCAAGGCCCCTTGGAACAGCTGGTCCCAGGGATTTCGAGAAGCCAAGTTAATAATGACATAGTAGTTGAAGTTTGTTGAGCACTTCTTATGTGCCAGGTGCTCTGGTTAGCCCATTATGTTTATATTCTCTTGTACTCCTCACAATAATCTAGGAGGTTGGCACTGTCTTTGTTCTCATTTGATGCTTGAGGAGACTGAGAACTAGGGAGGGCCAAGGTCCCATAAGTAGTGAGCAATGGGATTTTCTGGGTTTGCCAGTCTGGTGCCTGACCCACCCTCTCATTGAAAGAGGTAGGTCGTATTGCCCAGCTTCCACATCCTGAGAGTCAGGAGATTTTAGAAGGGTATAGAGGAAAGCAGAGTAAAGGGGTCAGGATAGAAGGCAGGAATACGAGGGTGTGGGCAAGGAAAGTCAAAAGAGTGAGAAACAGAGCTCGGTGTACTGAAGACAGGCTGGAGGGGAAAACTGAGAAACTGAATACACAAATGGATAATGACCAAGGAACTCTGACCCACTACCAGCAGCAACTATACCAGGCAACTGGCCCACCACTTGTGGCAATCAGTCTAGGGAGCTGGCCACCATCTACATCAACCATTAGAGTAATTCATTAGATTGTGAAGCTAAACCACAATCCCCACAACAATTGACCAAAATAGGACTTGAGCGATAATTGATAGCTTCCCCAATTTTTGTCCCCACTTCCAACTTAAGACTAAATGGAGGGGGCAGATGTAGCTCAACTGGTTGGGCGTCCGTCTCCCATATGGAGGGACCTGGGTTCGCTCCCCAGGACCTCCCGGTAAAATAAAAAAAATAATAAAAAAAGACTAAATGGACAAACCAAATATGCTCCCCTAACCAATCACATAGGATGTCCTGCTTCTAGTTAGGCCACCTCCAGGTTTCCCATGCCAACAACCACCAATCAGGACAACCCTGAGGTTTTCCCTTTCATAAGTGATGGGGGCTGACTCCCTTGCTCTAGCAGCTCTGAATAAATGGCCTTTGTTTTTTCTCACTTGAGTGGGGTCTTTGCTTACTTCCCCAGGACAGCATGCAACATAGATAAAGAGAAGCTAGGGAGAAGCATAGTGACACAGGGTTTCCAGGGTCTGAGTTGGGGTTATGCTCCATGTCTGATACAGAGTCATGGGGCTTCCAAAGCTTAGACTCAGAGAAAACTCCCTCCTCCAGAGACCAGCACGACCATGGCCTGGCCCTGACCTGACAGCTGAAGCAGGATAGACACAAAGGGGACAAAGAATGGTCAGTGAGGCACCATCACTTTGAAACTTTGGGTAGTATGTTGAGACCACACTATGTTTTCCATCTGAGTCTGGCCTAAGCCACTTGAACAATGTATAGTTGAAACCAAAAATGTTTCCTAACTGTATTAAAGGATAATTTTCAAAAAAAGGTAAAATCATGATTTTCATGCAGATATAAAATGAACACACATTCAGAGATTTTCTTTCATTAATTGTTAATGGGGGAACTAGGAGGATTTTACAAAGGAGTACAAATGTATATGGAGTAAAGAAATGTTGAAATGAGTTCACAGATCAATGGAAACTGGCTTTTTCCATTAGTGGGGAGGGAAGGAAGTCAATTGAACCTCCACTGATGGAATTTATTTACATCCACAGATAAGAATTACTTGGCATTGCTATCAGTTATCTACCACTTACAGAGTTGTAAAATAGAATAGCTCAAAGACAATGAAAGGATAAATCAGAAAACATGGAAAAGCATGCTCTAAATCATGCACAGTTTTTAGCAAATGTGCAGGTTGACATTGCTCTATGTTTTGAAGGCTTCAAGACCTTGAACACCCTGCATTCCAAAATTATGCTGGAGCAACAGACCACCTGGTCATCGGGCCACCATCCTTTCATCCTGAGTCTGAACCCTTTGGTGCAGCCTACGAATATCCACTTGTACCAGCATGCTCACTTGCTTGCTTCTTGCTCTTTCTCCCTTCCCACTAGTTTGCCTCTAGTCTGCTCAGGCTACTGAGCTGATGCAAAAAGATCCTAGCACCTGCATTGGGCCGCTCCAAGAGCATGGTCTCTCATCTCCCCTGAATCTTGGGTCTCAGTTACAGTGGGGAATAAATAGGAAAGTTTGTCAATTCTATTCTTTACTTCTCACTTCATTTTCCCTAGACAACCTCTCCCCACTATCACTTTCAGCAGTTAACTGGACTCTTACTTCTCAGAGGAAAAAGACAGTTAAGTATTCCAGAACTTCCAGCTCCTGCTCCCACTTATGTGCTATATTAGCTCACCCATGATGAATTCTCTACCTTCTTTCACAGCTCAGCATCCAGGACAGTTTCCATACTGGGAGAGGAGAAAGGTTGGATATTGGTCCCATTATCCTGTCAGTGACTGCATCTGCTAGAGTCACAACTCCTGCATTCCCCATGGCCATGCCTCCTCCACCCCACTACAGCCAGGCCTCTTCCCTGGCCTTCACAGGCTCCAGGAATACCACCTCTACCCTCTCCTCTTACCCCTGGAAACTCTTGGTTTCCTGCTGTGGCAAGTACCTAGGTCCCTCGCCATTCTTTTTGGGTCCCTTACCTATGCTCATACCCTTCCTTAAATTCTTTCCAAGTAAACCCTTTTACATGTCTATCTGTTTCCTGTTTGGACCATGACTGGCACAACCTCCAAAGTCACCTGCATGTATTTCTCTTCCTTCCCTCCTAGCTGCTTAGTGGAAGTTGGGTTCCACTTTTCAGAGACCATTTCCTCCCACAAACTTCAGGAGGAACCTGCCTCAGCTTAATAGATGGAGCAATGTCATTTCTCTCCTGTACCTTCAGTTTCTTCTTTCTCTCAGTATATAAACATGATGGGATCATTTTCAACTTAGGAAATAAAGATAAAATTGTGCAACCCAACTCTTCTTCATAGCCGATTTTCTAAAACTATTAAACACTTTCATCTCCCTCCTGATCTCTCTCCTGACTCAACACTCTGAAACCTAGTGTCTCCCCTCTCATCTCTATTGAATTTCCTGGGGCACAGAATTCCAATTTTGTCCCTAATAATAAGTACAGTGAACACCTTCAGGCATCTTGCTTGTCCTCCTCTGGATATCTGGCACGTGCAGCCTCGAACTCCTTCATTCTTCATTTATTCGCTTCTATGATTCCTGTTCCCTACTCCTCTGACACTTTCTTCTCAATTGCTTCAATTTTCAGGATTTCCCTCCTCTACCCAGTATCTCAACATCATTCTATTAAAAGGTTCTGGCCTTTGTCCTCTCCAAGTACTCATCATTTCTCATGGCTGTTTATTATTTTTTTAAAATAGTTGTTTTTATTACAGAAGTGGTAGGTTTACAGAAAAGTCATGCAGAAAATACAGAGTTCCCATGTACATCCCCTATTATCTATTATAAGCACTTTGTGTTAGTGTGGTGCCTTTGTTACAATTGATGAAAGAATATTATTATAATTGTACTACTAACTATAAGCCATAGTTTTCATTAGGGTTCACAGTTGTTATTGTACACCCTTAGTTGTTTTTTTAAAATTTTATTCTAGTGACATACATACAACCTAGAATTACTCCTTTTAACCACATGCAAATATATAATTCAGTGGTGTTAATTACACTCACAGTGCTATGTTACTATCACAACCATCCATTACCAAAAGTTTTCCATCACCCCAAATAGAAACTCTGTAACATATTAAGCATTAACTGCCCACTCCCTAACCCACCCCAGCCCCTACTAACCTGTATTCTAGTTTCTGACTATGAATTTGCTTATTCTAATTATTTCATATCAATAAGATCATAAAACATTTGCCCTTTTGTGTCTGGCTTATTTCACTCAACATAATATTGTCAAGGTTCATTCATGTTTTCGCATTCATCAGGACTTCATTCTTTTTTATAGCTGAATAATATTCCATTTTATGTATATATCATATTTAGTTTATCCATTCACAGGTTGATAGACACGGGTTGTTTCCATCTTTTGGCAATTGTGAATAATGCCATTATGAACATTGGTGTACAAATATCTATTTGAGTCCTTTCTTTCAATTCTTTGGGGTATATACCTTGAAGTGGGATTTCTGGGTCATATGGTAATTCTAAATTTCATTTTCTGAGGAACCACTAAATTGTTTTTCCACAGCTGCTGCACCATTTTACATTCCCACAAACAATGAACAAGCGTTCCTATTTCTTCAAATCCTCTTCATTTGTTATTTTCCATATTTTAATAGTAACCATTCTAATGGGTGTAAAATGGTATCTCATGGTGTTATAATTTGCATTTCCCTAATGGCTAATAATGTTGGGCCTATTTTCATGTCCTTTTTGTCCATTTATATATCTTCTTTAGAGAAAGAGCTATTTAAGCCTTTTACCCATTTTGTAATTGGTTTGTAACTGGGTTGATTTTTAGGATTTCTTTATGTATTTGGGGTATTAAACTATCATCAGATATGTGGTTTACAAATATTTTCTCCTGTTCTGTCGGTTGTCTTTTTATTTTCATGATGAAGTCCTTTGATGTGCAAAACTTTTTAATTTTGATGAAGCCCCATTTATCTATTTTTTTTCCTCTTTTGCTCATGCTTTTGGTGTGAAGTCAAAGAAACTATTGCCTATCACAAGGTCCTGAAGACATCTCCTTATGTTTTCTTCTAGGAGTTTTATAACTTTGGTTCTTATATTAAGGTCAGGTCTTTGATCCATTTTGAGTTAATTTATGTATATGGTGTGGGTTAGGGGTCCACCTTCATTCTCTTGCTTATGGATGTCCAGTTTTCCCAGTGCCATTTGTTGAAAAGACCATTCTTTCCCAATTGAGTGGACATAGCACTTGTTTCAAAAATCATTCGGCCATAGATGTAAGGGTTTATTTCTGAACTCTTTAATTTGACTCCATTGGTCTAATATGGCTATCCTTGTGCTAGTACCATGCTGTTTCAATTACTGTAGCATTTTAATAAATTTTAAAATCAGTAGTGTGAGTTCTTCAACTTCTTTCTTTTTCATGATGGTTTCAGCTATTCAGGGTCCCTTACCTTTCCACATAAATCTGATGAGTGACTTTTCCATTTATGCAAATACAGCTGCTAGAATTTTGACAGGGATTGTGTTGAATCTGTAAATTGTTTTTGGTTGAGTTGACATCTTAACAATATTTAGTCTTCCAATAAATGGACATGGAATATTATTCCACTTATTTAGGTTGTCTTTGATTTCTTTTAGCAATGTTTTGTTGTTTTCTGAGTATAAATTCTTTACATCTTTGGTTAAATTTATTCCTAGATTTTTTATTCTTTTAGTTGCTATTGTATATGGAATATTTTTCCTGATTTCCTCATCAGCTTGTTCATTGCTAGAGTATATAAACACTACTGGTTTTGCATGTTGATCTTGTACCTGCCACTTTGCTGAATCATTTATTAGCTCTAGTAGATTTCTTGTCAATTGTTTGCATTTTCTCTATATGGGATCATGTCTTCTGCAAATGGGGAATTTTTTCACTTCTTCCTTTCCAATTTGGATGCCTTTTACTTCTTTTTCTTATCTAACTGCTCTAGCTAGATCTTCCAGTACAATGTTGAATAACCATGGTAAGAGTGGGCATCCTTCTTTTTGTCCTCATCCTAGAGGGAATGCTTTTGGTTTCACTTTGAGTATGATGTTAGCTGTGGGTTTTTTCATATAAATGCCCTTTATTAAGTTGTCTTCTATTCCTAGTTTTCTAAGTGCTCCCTTCTGATGAAGGTTTTTGATGAGTTCCCCAGGAGAAACTGGCTGGCTGAAGTACAGATGGAAATTCTCTCTTGTGACTGCTGAAATCATCACTTCTTCTTTTAAAGTCTTTTAAAGTCTTCAATTGATGTAATGAGATTTCCCTCATTGTTGAAGGCAATCTCCTCGATTGATTGTGATATAATCAGCCACAGATGTAATCAATTTACTGATGATTTAAGTCCATGAAATATCTTCACAGTAACAATCTGGCCAGTGTTTGCTTGACCAAACAACTGGGCTCCAAAACCTGGCCAAGTTGACACATGAATTTAATCACATGGAATTAGATCTCTGATTTGAGATCTTTTTTTTTTTAATTCAAGTATTTAGGGCTATAAACTTTCCTCTCAATACTGGCTTTGCTTCATCCCAAATGTTTTGGTATGCGTGTTTTCATTTTTTTATTTGCCTCTATATTTCCTTTGTGTTTACTTCTTTGACCCATTGGTTGTGGGTTCATATTTAATTTCCACCTATTTTTGGATTTTTCAGTTCTCCCATGGCTATTCATTCTCGCTGGACAATCTCACTTTCATCTGTGGCTTCATCTATCCCATATTCCAATGACTCTCAAACCTCTCTCTCTAGACAAATCTCTCTTCACCATATTTCCAGCTGCTTCCTAGACATGTAGACAAGATATCTCAATTGCCCTTCAATCCAAACCAGTACTCCTTATCTTCTCCCCATCAAACTTATTTCATGTATTTTCATATTCCTTGTTTTGGTATTTCCCACTAGCTCATTTGATTTGCAAACCAAGGAGAAAACTCATCAATTTCAAATGAATCATCCAGTCATATGAATCTTGACTTCTAAATATTTCTCATATTTGTCTCTACCTCTTTCACCATTGCCTTATTTCAGAGTCTTCTCTTACCTGGATTTTTGTGATAATCTTCCAGCTCAGTGGTTCTCAAAAACTGCTGCCTATATTAGTAGCATCAGCATGTCCTATTTTAGAACATGTCACTAGAAATCCAATTTAAAAGAATGTCCAAGTTATGAGACTCTAAGAATGAGACAATCTTCTAAATTGTTTCCTTTATTAGCTAAAATCATTAAATCACAGCTTTTCAAGTTCCTGATTCTTTTTTGTGCCTCCTTTGTCTGTAAATACTGTTCAATTCTGTTCCAAAATTAAAGTTATTTAAGACACCTGTGATCATTAGCCACATGTGTCTTTTCTCATTTGCATCTGGATTTCCAAAGTCTTAACTGCTTACTATATTTAGGAAAAAGGAAGACAACAGATCTTTAATTCTTTGTTCATTAACAAGAATCTGTACACGTCTAACTTGCAACTCTGTTTTCTTTTTCAGAGAGTGGGGTGTTTTTTGTTGTTGTTGTTGATTCATTTGTTTTTGGCTTCTGCTGCATCACTGAAGCATTTCATGATATTTTCTCCTCTTCATAAAAAACAAACCCCACAAAAAGGTTTTAAAATCTGAAACAAGCTTAGCATCAAGATGAAAAAGCAACTAAAAATAGTGGTAGAAATGAAATGGCACTAAAGCCAGACATGTGAAGGGAGCCAGGGCGACAGGGCCTTTGGCATTGGGTAGGACCCTCAGTTCCCATGTGATGGTGTCCTGCCCAGACAGACAAATGCCATTTGACCTTGAGTCACTGACACCATTCCTATTGTTATCACAGTCACAGCTACCAGGCTCTTGGGCTTTTGTTCTTACTCTTTTAACCAGGGGAACTTTGACCATCCCAATACCCAGGTTAATCCCCAGACCATCGACCACAGAATCCCTGAGGGTGTGGCCCTAGCAATAGGACTTTCTGAAGTCCCCCAGTGATTCCAGTGTGCAGCTGAGGTTCAGGACTGTTGATTGAAACTGATTACGTGGTTGGCCTCTGGTTGTTCTTTTCCTGCTGGTGAAAATGTCTTCTGACAGAGAAATCAAGAAGTTGGGTCTACAGGGAACTGCCTCTACTGACCTTCTGCAAAGGTAAAGAGGTAAAACATAAAGTGGTCTGATAGACTCATGTACGAATCCAATTATTTTCAGTATTGCTGATCATTAAAAACTATCAAGAAATTGATTTTTAAAGCCTTACAGGTTCTTATCTTAATTGATAAGAGTTGAGAGTAAATACATTTTTTCCTTTTTTTTTTTCTATTACCAAATGAAATGTCTCAGTAAAGACTGTATTGAGTATTTGTGTGTGTGTATAATACCTCTACTTTCGTTTTTATCAAGTGGATCAACCAGGAACATTTTTAAAAGTCTCAGCAAGGGGAAGTGAATATGGGTCAAGCAATTGGGCTCCCACCTACCACATAGGAGGTCCAGGGCTTGATTCCTGGGGCCTCCTGGTGAAGGCAAGCTGGCCCTCATGGTGAGCTGGCCAGCGCGGAGTGCTGGCCGGTGCGGAGAGCTGGCCTATGTGGAAAGCTGGCACAGCAAGATGACACAACAAAAAGAGACACAGAGGAGAGATGATAAGAGACACAGTAGACCAGGGACCTGAGGTGGTGCAAGAGAGTGAGTGCCTCTCTCCCATTCCAGAAGGTCCCAGGATTGGTTCTCAGGGTTGGCTAAAGGGAAGACAAGCAGACACAGAAGAATGCACAGCAAATGGACACAGCAGACAGTGAGGGCAAAAACAACGGGGGGGGGGGGGGAATAAATAAATAAATAAAATCTTTAAAAAATAAAAATAAAAATCTCGGCAGTGCAGAATTTTATGAACACACAGCTGGCCACTGGAAATCAAAGGAGATTATTTGATCATTGATGATCAATTTGGGACCTTCAATATAGGAGTCTACAAATGCTATGTTCCTTAAGCAGTAAAAAAAAACACAAAATTTCTGTCTGCACCTCAACATATTTATTTATATTTATTATAGGTTGTATATATATATTTATTAACTATTTAGCTATACCATTGTACTGTACCTTATAAGAAATATTCAAATATAGAAATTAAAAAGTATAAATTGAAGATGAAATAAACACTACTTAAAATGTTTTCATTTTATTTAATTATATGAAAACTAATTTTACTTTGACCAGAAAATATCATTAATAATAAAAGCAATGTGATTGAATATACATAATTATTTTTTATTAATTTTTAAAATTAGAGAAATCATGGGTTTAAAGAACAATCATGCATAAAATACAAGATTCCCATATACCCACATAACACCTTGCCTTGGTGTGGATCATTTGTTACAATTGATGAAAACACGTTTTTTTTTTGTTTTGTTTTTAAAGATTTATTTATTTACTTTATCCATTTTAAACCCCCCCTTCCCCATTTGCTGTTTTTGTGTGTGCCCATTCGCTGGGCAATTCTCTGTGTCTGTTTCCTGCCATCTCTTCTCACCCTTCTCCTCCAGTCTTCACCAGGATTCAATCCTGGAGACCTCCAATGTAGGAGAGAGGTGTTCTGCAACCTGCGCCACCTAGGTTTCTGGTTTTTGGAGCTTTCGGAGCATCTCGTCTTGTCTCTCCCCTGCGTCTCTCTCCTGTTACGTCATCTTCTTGCTGCAGGGCTCCCGGGGCCTGGCAGCTCACCGGCACACAGAGCCTGGCAGCCCATGCACCTTCTATATATATATTTTTTTATTTTACCGGGAGGTCCCGGGGATCGAACCCAGGTCCCTCCATATGGCAGACGGACACCCAACCATTTGAGCCACATCCGCCCCCCTGAAAACATGTTTTTATAATTATACTATTCACTATAATCCATGGTTTAACTTAGGATTCACTATGTAGTATAATTCAATTGATTTTTATTTTATTTTATCTTATTACCGTATATTTAACCTAACATTTCCCCTTTTAACCACATTCTGATCTATATTTCAGTGCCGTTAATTCCACTTACAATGTTGTGCTACCATCATCACCATCCATTACCAAAATATTTCCATCATTCCAAAGAACCTTTTATATGTTAAGCCGTAACCTCCTATTTCCTATCCCCACCCCATCCCTTGGTAACCTCTATTCTAGATTCTGACTCTATGGGTTTGCTTATTCTGATTTGTTTTGAACCTTTTGATACAGCTATTAGAAGATCTGGCTCTATATTCCACTTCTTTTGATACTGGGTTTTTATCTCCATCATTGTTGAAAAGGATCCTATGAAAAACATGAGGGTCGCTATGGATGATATGTGTGGCACAGGCTGCATTTGCCAAGTCAAGTAGCCTGCAGTTCAAGCCCATCCTCTGATTCTACAAAGGAGCTGACACAGTCCTTTTCATCTTTCCTGATGGTGATCAGGTGGCCTTTAAAATTAATCAGATGTTTTGCCTTTTATAGTTTTATCAGGTGGGTTCTTCATTTGGAAAATTTAAAAACATGTTCAAAAAGTCCATTTCAAAATATCTACGTGTGTTAAAAGAATTTTCACAATGACACAAAATTACAGATCAGCAGCAAAATGCTTTAATTCCAGCACTTTTCTTTCAAAAAGGGGCTATCTTTTTCTCATTCTTAAAGCGTGAAACTTCTCTTGAAGGAGTAGATTACATTTACTCATTTTGTAAAAATATTCCAGGTTATAAACCACTGAGACCTTGCTAGTTATAGAAAATTTTAGCCACACTGAAACAGTTTTGTTTTTGACATTTAAGTTTTTTAAGAAAACTCTTTTAAATATTATATTAAGAGATAATCTATTAATTACAATGAGTACAAAAGATTTTTCTTCTCATTCCCCATATCATTACAATAATTCTCAATTAAAAGATTCTCAGTAATAAAATCTTATAAATTCACTTAATTGTACCCAGGCAAACTTTAATACACTGCAATTAGCCTAAAAGCAAATGAGTGAGTGTGGGTTCCCGTCAACCCCTCTGCATATGGAGCTTCTGTTTATTTCCTAGGATGCTCCACCTCCCTCGTGATAGAGACCAGCATAAACATTGAATACAAATGGAAGATCTAGTTCTCATCTGACTTTGGAGACCACTGACATAGGCAACCGGTTAAGTGATCATTCAACAACTCAGCTCTTCATCTTTTATTTTTTTCATTTTAGTTGATATCTGAAGTTTTGTTCACATCGGTATGCTTCGCTTCTTGATAAGCATATACTTCTAGACATTTTTTAGTTATGTTACTATCATACATGGGAAATTTGTAAAAGTGGCTATTGCTTGCAAATATGGATGTCACTGATTCTGCATATTGGCCCCACCACTTACAAGCTACGTGACCTGGACAAATTATTAGCTTCTCTGTGCTTCAGTTTCCTCTTCTCTAAAATGGGGATAATAATAATGCTGAGCTCATAGGAATGTTATGAGAATTAAACTAGTTAATATATGAGGAAACAAACAGGACAGTGCCTGACATATGTTTGGCTCTTATGATGACGATGACAATGATCCAGACATCTTGCTGAATTATTTTTCCTTTATAATAAAATTTTTACTGTTTTAGGTTTCACAGGCATTTAATCATATAATCTACAAATAATTATACTTTTACTTCCTTCTTTCCTATAATTATACCTTATATCTTTCTTTTGTCTAATAATTAGCAGTAATAATTTAATAATTTGAGTAATATTAAAAAATGGAGACAATAGTGGCACCCACAGCTTGTGCTTAATTTTAGTGGAACTACTTGTAGTATTTAATGAAATACATGTATATATAACAATTGAGATATTCTTCTATTTCTATTATAGTTAGGGCTTTACTAAAGAATGGATATTGAAATGATTATATAGTTTTTCTTTTTGATTTAATATGATGATGAATTATACTTATGGGATTCTTGATATTGAACCATCCTTACTTTCTAAATTGACTCTTTACTTGGCTGTGCTCATTGTGCACTGATGAGCTCTCATTACTAATCTTTTTTTAAAACTCCTACCCCTTAGTGGTGACATCTCAATCCTATCCTTCCACTGCCATATATAACTGCTTCTCTATTTCCACCTCCATAAATTTATTTGTATATATATTTTGTATAGATGGAATCAAACAATATGTCAACATTTCTATCCATTTCCAAACTTTAACAACCTTTTTACCAATTTTGCACAGAATAAGCCTCAGCTTTCTATGCTCTATCCTCATTCTATTTCCTGGTGACCTCTAGACTAGCTATTAATACCATGAGTTTGCTCATTATATTTAGTTGATAATGGTGAAATCATGCAATATTTGTCCTTTTGTGTCTGACTTGCTTCACTCAACATAATTTCCTCAAGGTTCATCCATATTGTCATGTTTCACGACTGCATTTCTTCTTACAGCTGAATAATATTCCACCATATGAATATACCACAATTTGTTTATACTTTCATTGGTTGATGGACACCTGGGTTGTTTCTATCTTTTGGCAATCATGAATAATGCCACTATGAATATCAGTGTGCAGCTGTCAATTCGTTGTTACTAACTTTACTAAGAATTTTGCAGTGCTGTTTATAAGTGAGACCAGTCTACAATATTTGTTTTTGCTACTATGAACTAAATATATTGTATAATATATAGTATGTTTCTATTTATATAAAATGTAAATATAAATCAATTTATAAAGATGAACTTTTAAAAAAAATTTACTCCCCTATTCCCCCTGCCCCCTTTCTGCTTGGGCTCACTATCTGCTCTCTGAGCCCATTCACTGCACATTCTTCTGTCCCAGGACCTCCGACGTGTGAAAGAGGCACCCAATCGCTTGAGCCACCTCCGTTCCCTGGTTTGTTGTGTCTCTCATTGTCTTTCCTCTGTGTCTCTTTTTCGTTGTGTTCTCTTGTTGCGCCAGTTTATGGCGCGGGCCAGCTTTGCCTTCACCAGAAGGCCCCCAGGAACCGAACCCAGGACCCCTCATATGGTAGGTGGGAGCCCAATCTCTTGAGCCACATCCACTTCCCTAAAGATGAACTTTGATTAGTGATTATGTAGGGCTAGAAAAGGCATGCCAAGGAATGTGGAGTCCTTCTTCCTGGAGCAATGAAATAGTTCCAAACCTTTTCGTGATGATAATGCAAACATTGTGAATTATACTAAAAGTCATTGACTATACACCCTAGAGAGATTGCATAGCATGTGAACACATCCCAACAAAACCACTTAATAAATAATTGTGCACAAATAGCCAGAAATAGCAGCCTTGTACAGCAGGGGAAACATAGAGAGATTGAGAGGTGAAGAATTTCCTTGTTTGTCTGCTTTTTTTTGTCCATTACTGTATTGTTGAAATAATGAAAATGCTCCAATAATGATTGAAGTGATAAACACACAACCATGTGATCACACCAGATATCATTGATTGTACACTTTGGATGATTGTATGCATTATCAACATGCATCAACAAAATTGATTTGTAAAAAAAAAAAACAACAGAAGTACTTTACTTAAAGCCATGGGACTTTATCAGGTAATCTGAGGAAGTCGGATGAATAGGAAATAGAGGAGGGCCCAAATTTAAATGGGAATTAAAGAAGGAGCCGATGACAAATACTAAGAATTATCTGCCATAGAGAAAGGTGGAAAACCAAGACTGTGGTGTCCCTGAAGCCAGGAGAGAAACGTGTTTTGGGAAGAAGGGAGGGTGGTCAGTTATGTCATATGCTGTTGAAAGGTGGAATGAGGTGGTGATGGGAAAAGTCCACCAGATTTGGCAGTGGTGGTAACCTCGGTAACAACCGTTCTAGTGGAGGAGAGAGGACAAAAGCCTGTTTGGAGTGGCTTGAGGCAAGAAGTCAAGAAGAAGGGGAGACAGCTCTTTCTTGAAGTTTTGCTGTGAAGGACATCAGATGAGTGGATGGTAACTGAAGAAAAGTGTGAGAGATTTGTTTTTGTTTGCAAATGGTGATGGTTTTGAAGATGGGAGATACTAGAGCATAATGATATGCTGATGAGAACGAACCAGTAGAGTGAGAAAGAGAAAAATTGATGATTCAGGAAAGAGAAAGACTGTGGGAGCCAAGTCCTGAGCAGGTGGGAGGAGTTAGAATCCAGCCAAGCCAAGAGATCAGCCAGTCAGAGGATACTTCTTCCGTTACAACAGGAAGATAGAGAACAGTAGATCCATAGTGTTTGGGGTGGAAAGATTAGGGAGCTTCTATCTTAACGCTTCTGATTTTTCAGTTAAGTATTCATGTTATGCATGAGAAAATTGAGGCTTGGAGAGATCAGCTAACTAGACCAAGGTTGGACAGCTAGTAAGTGGCTGAACTGGACTTTCTGACTCCAGGACCTCCCTGAGGTCACCTGCTTTTGCTGTCCCTTCCCCTCTATGGTATGTAACTCCAATGCTTTAAGCATCCTGAGCCCAGTCATTGTGCCAAATGAGTTTTCTTAATTAGCCACTCACAGGTGCAGCTAAGCTTTCCAGCTCAAATAAGCCCATTTGCAGATTTCGGTCAGTCATGCCACAGGGTAGGGGAAGGTAAATGGCATGGATTCAGGAATTTTTTGTCCACGATTTCATCCACATTTCCAGCCATTGCTTCTTTTCACAGTAGCACAAGCTGTTGGGGCAAAAGAGAAGAGAAGCCTGCCTGTCTGTCCCCAATTGCTGGTGAGCAGACCCAGGGCTTGGCAGAGCAGGGGGACAGAGGGCAGAGGATTCTGGCAGCACCTTGAGAGGTGAGGGCTGCCGGGCAGTCAAACTGGTCAGGCGAACAGACTCCAGCCCCCTCATTTGTTGGCCAGTCTGATCAGAAGGGACTCTCCTAAGTTCCCCAACACAGAGGCAGCTCTTCTGTCTTTTCTAGGCCAAATAGCATCAGAAATCTCAGCTCCAGGGTAGCTTGGAACCTGCAGAATGTGAGCTCCATGAATGCAAGGCCCCCTAGGCTGTCCTTTCACCGCTGTATCTTAGAGGAAATACCCAAAGACGGGTTGATATTTAACTCACTTCTCCACTCAGCATGGGTCATCAGGAAATTGCCCCACTTTATTAACCATGTATTTGGCATAGAAAGCACTCCAGGTTTTTCCTTTGGACTTTTAACGCCTTTGCACTATTGACTTGCTCAAACTGTAGAAGTTTTGCTAGATGAATTTTGCTTCTAAGCAGGGTTCTTCAGGCTCAGAGGGATTCTGTTCTTGGCCTTTGTATATGAGCATTTCTACTGAAAGGATGACCAACTTCACTTTCCTCTATTTGATATCCATATGAAAAACCTTATAGCTGACCTTTGTTTTTGGTATCCCCCTCTCCTGGATGCCTTGATCTCTGATAATGGTTGTAAATTTTTTTCATCTATAATACTCTTGATCAATTTTGTTATAGGTGATATAATGTCTCATCAACAGAACTGATGCTTTTCTTCTTTTGCTAAGCTTTAAATAATTTTAAATAGGATCATAATTACTTATTTATTGAGCATTTGAAAAAATTCTCCTGTGAATATCCTGGACCTTCTTACCAGTCACTGTGTTACCTCTGAAATGTAGATTTAAAGCATGTGTCTCTGACAGTCACTTCCTCATATTGCAGCTTCTAATTTTAGTTCCCCTTTGCAGAAATAACCTCACATCACAAAGACCTTTCATTCCTTGGCACTCCACTTTTTCACTTTCCATTGTGCCCTCCCCTCCTATCCTCTTTTTCTATCTAACCCTACTTGGAGCTCATGGTCCAACATTTTAATCACTGTATCAGTCTGGATGGGATATGTTATGCTGTTGTAACAAACAACCACAAAAACCTCAGTGGCTAAAACAATGAGGTCCGTTTCGCAACCACCCTACATGTCCACCATAAACTCGTAGGTGGGTCTGCTAAATGTCATCCTGCCCCAGCACCCAGGTTGAACATTGTTGTTCCTCTCTGGAATATTGTCAACTACCTTGCCAGAGGGGTAAAAGGTCTGACCTAGCAATTCAGTGCTCAGCACTCAAAATGAGGACACTTTCCTTTGCTCACAATTTATCCTGTAAGGGTGCCATGAAGGTATAAATCTTGAACTATTTGGCAGGCATTAATGCCCAAGTGCTATGTACTTAACTTAGTAAGTTAAGGCTTACTTAATAACTTAGTTTACATACTCCCTTTTTTGTTCTATAGTATTTCCCTGGCAAATCTGCAGCTGCAGCTGAATTCTGACTTCCGTCTTTGCTAGAGAAAATATCACTCACTCCATTTTGTCAAAACCAATGGACTCTTCTAGTCCTTATACTGGGCCTCTCAGAAGCATTTTGCCTGGTTGAATGTTTTTGAGCATTCTCTCTTCTTGGCCTTGACATCATCCTCCCTATTTTTCTCCTACTTCCGTGGCTGCTGCTTCTCCCTTCTGACCCCTCCTCCCCCTCTACACAGTCTTCTAATGTTGGTGTTTCTCATGGCTTGGTCCTTGGCCCTCTTTCTGCTCCATTTGCCCTAATTGACCAAGTCCAGCCATATGGCTTAAAACACCATTCACATACTAATGACTCTTAGTTTACTCCCACTGTGTAAACTTTCCTACTGATTTCCAGACTTTGATCCACCTGCCTCCTTAACATCTCCTCTTGGAGTATCTAATGGACATCATGGATATCCAAAATGAAATCCCTTGTCTACCCTGAAATTTAGGAATCATGCCTGATTTTCCCTCCCCACCTCCAATAGATTTAACGTATCTCATAGCTTACCACTCAGCTCCATCTGCATGGCCACTCTCATCTCACTTGGGCTACTGCAGGGGGAGTCTCACCAGTTTACTTTGCTCTACTTTACCTCTTAAAATTCAGTTTTCAGCCAGCAGCCAAAGCAATCGTTTTAATCAGCTTATGTCAGCCCACCACTTAATGGCTTCCTGTTTCTTTGAGCATGTGTACCTAAACACCTTCCTCTGGCCTTCAAGTCTTCACCTACACTCCAACTTCATCTTATCCTTCCTTTCCTCATACTAAACTTGCTTTCTATTCTCAAATTTCACATGCTTTTTCTTTTCTCAGGGCCTTTGTCCTTTCCATTCCTTCTGTCTGGAATGCTCTTTTCTTACTCCTGAGTCCCCTGGCTCCTTCTCATCCTTCAGGTCTTTACAAGGACAGGGGTTTATCTATTCCTCTTTATAACCTTGAGTGCATAGAGCAGAGCCTGACAGAAAGCATGTGCTCCATATATTTGTCACATAATGGATAAATGGATTTCTAGGCAAGTCCAATGCATAGCAACAGGCTTTTACCAAAGCTTTCCCACTATTCTCTCTGTGACTGGATTTCACCTTGAAGTTGTTTTTACAAGGACTAACTCCTTTTCTGAGTTGGTACTTGCTGTAGAATCTTTGCTTGTTGCTCTTAGTTGTATGTGACAATTGGGATGGCAAATATTTCTGGTGATGTGTTCTTTCCTTCACAACTCTGTAGACACAGCTCTAGTGTCTTCTGACTTCTGCTGTGGAAGATAATGAACCCATCAGATTTCCTCCAACCCTTCCAGCAACTAGCCTCTAGTGACCAAAGAGGTCCTTATTTATTCTTTTTTAAAATTAACAACTTTATTTCAAATTCACAAAAATTAAAGAACGGAGAAAGGCAGCTCAACAAGTTATCGAGACTTTACTCCTAAACAGTTCTTTTTCAAGCACTTTTATCTCATCTAAGTCCAATTGCTAACTCAGTTTTTCCTCTAGTGTTCAGAAAGATACAAAGATGAGCACAGATTAGTTAAATGACATAGTCAAGGAAAAAGCCTCTCCATTATATTTATCCACACTGTATTTCACTCACTGACTTTTCCTTTCCAGGGCACTGAGTATTTCTAAAATGGATCACCTTTGCCTTCCTTCCTATATTTTATCTTTTCTCAAATTGTTTTAATTTCTTTTCCGTAAACATTCATTATGATTATGGCAGCAAGTTCCCTCTGTGGCTCCACAATCACCCTTCTAATTTTATTTTTATTTTTCAACTACATTTTGAAAATTTTTACATATATAAAATAGTAATCATTTACTTTTTCCCTACTTGATTTACTATGGACTAAGAATGGTGAACTAAAGTCTCTTAGTACCAAAATATTTCTGTCAATGTCTGCTTGCATTTCTTGTATCATTTAGATAACATTTTCTGGTGCTAGGTCATTTGGTACATCAGGTTGTAACCTTTATCTTTGATAAATGGTCTTCTTTTGTCATATTTAATGCTTTGTCCTAAATACAATCTTCTCTGATATTGAGATTGTAACTTCTGCTTTCTTTTTGTTTGCATTAGCCTGATATGACTTTGCCCATCTTTTTCCTTTCAATATTTGAGTTACTTTATTTTAAAACTGTCTTGTAAATAATATATGTACTGGGTTTTGCTTTGTGATTCCATCTGAGATTTTTTATGAGTGAATTTGTTCCATTGACATTTAATGATGGGACAAATACAGTTAGTCTCAGCTCTGTCATTTCATGTTAAACTTTCTTGTTTACTGCTTTTAAAAAAATCTTTCATGTATGGCTTGTGTTTTCTTTTCTCTGTCTTGTATGCAGTTCATTTATTTATCAATTTTTTTCATTTATAAAGTTTGTGATTTCTTTGAGGTTATAGATTTATCTTATAACTTTACATAATATACTTAATTTCTTATTTGCTTAGAAAGTACCTAAAAGACATAGACATTTTTCTATGAATAATGGGGTAATTAAAATACTCTTCTTGGGAGCGGATGTAACTCAAATGGTTGAGTACCTGCTTCCCATGCATGAGGTCATGGGTTTGATTCCTGGTATCTCCTAAGAACAAATAAACAAACAAATGAAGAAAACCAACTCTCATTGGAGAGTGGATGTAGTTCAGTAGTTGAGCACCTGCTTCCCATGTACGAGGTCCTGGGGGGAAAAATATATACCTCTCTTGCCTTCCACCTTCCCCCACTATTCTTCTTCCTTTCCTCTACCCATTTTTCTCAATTATGTTATGATTCCTAGCTTTTCTAGTATTTATTTTTAGATCGATAAATGAAATTATATCTCTATTATATCTTGGATTATCAGCTTTTGAAAATATCCTAATATTGTTACAGCTACATTGTATTTTTTATAACATTGATATTCTGTTGTGAAACTTTAATTCTACACTTAAATGTAGTGCTTATGGTCAATCCTTTTGCTATAATTTCTCTAAGTTTATTAATTGGATAAAGTAGGTTATTTTAAAAAGTCTCTTGGAGAACTACTTTCCTTGAGTTAGTGTATGCTTAAAAATGTTTCCTGCCTCTACACTTGGACAGCTCTCTGCTAACTATGACACTCTTGGGTCATAGTTTCACCTCGAGTTCATCATAAGCACCACTTCACGCCCATTAAACACTGATATACTAGTTACAGCAATGCTCACTCATATAAAAATAGACTCCCAAACATTTTATGGTACACACATAATAACAGCTTATTTCTTATAACAAAAAAGCATGAAGGGATGTTGATAGATGACACACAAAAAAGCACTCTTCCACGTATTAGTTCAGTAACTTAGACTTCTTCCGTAACGTGGATTCGCCAGGATCTAGTTCCCACCAGGATCCAGCTGGCAGAAGAGGAAAGAGAACATGGCAAAGACAAAGTTGCTTCTTGAAAAGCCTAGACACTGAGTGGGCACACAATACTTCTGCTACATTTCTACTGGCCAGATCTAGTCACAAGCCACACCGATGTGCCCAGGACATTGGGAAATGAAGAGTAGCTGTGTGCCCAGAAAGAAGTGAAAATGATCAGCTGGAAAGCTCTGGCAGGGTGGAGGAGGTGAAGTCTAAATTAACTCTTATTATTTTTCTCTCTCTAACTCACTTGCTCTTTTTTGATAGAGACTCACATGAACTTTTCTTTACTTTTGAAGTTGAAATACTTTACCAGGGTATATCCCAGTGGTGACTTTTCTATATAATTTCCCCCCAAAACATGGTGTACTTCTTCAATCTGCATTTGATTCTTCTTTTATCTTAGGAAAAAAATTTGAATCATAGTTTAAAATATTTATATGCTACATTTGCTCAGCTCTCTTCTTTAGGCTCATACATTCAATTTCCTACAACAAATACACTTTAAATAATTGTTATTATCACAGGGCCACATTTCTGAAGAATCCAAAAAATATTTGCATCTTTCTGTTGGCTAAGACAGTGGGTTTTTTCAAATTGCAGCCTGCAGCTCAAAAATGGGTCACAACATTTATTAAGTGGGTATGACCTGTTGAATTACTTTTCTATTGCCGCATAACAATACCCACAAATTTAGCAGCTTGAAACAACACACATTTACCGTGCCATAGCTTAGCCAGGTCCTTTGTGCAGGGTCTCAAGAGGATGCAATCACAGTGTCAGCTAGGCTG
Source organism: Tolypeutes matacus (assembly GCA_026826555.1). Classification (NCBI taxonomy): domain Eukaryota; kingdom Metazoa; phylum Chordata; class Mammalia; order Cingulata; family Chlamyphoridae; genus Tolypeutes; species Tolypeutes matacus. The sequence goes on along the minus strand of JAKSZT010053762.1, from coordinate 755,514 downwards.
CATTCTCATCTGGAGACTCAACCGGGGAAGAATCCAAGCTCACTCAGGTCATTGGCAGAATGTGTTTCCTCGCATCTGTGAGGCTGAAGACCCAACTCTTTTTTTTTTTTTTCAAAAGAGGGAAAGTCCCAAATAACTTTATTTTTTTTTTTACATTTTTAACAAATCAATTTTATTGATACATATCAATAAAGCATAAAATTTATCCAAGTGTACAATTCAATGGTATTTGGTATAACCACATATCTGTGTGTTCATCACTTCAATCATTATTAAAGCATATTGATTGTTTCAATAATAACATGCAGAATTGTGTGGGAGAGAGTGTGGTCTACAATGTGAACTATGGCCCATGCTTAATGGCAAAGCGCCATGATGTGTTTGTCAATTGCAATTAATGTGCCACACTAATGAAGGATGTTTATGTGGGAGGTTGTGGGAGGTGAGGGAGGTGGGGTATATGGGAATCCCTATATGTTTTGTGTAACATTTATGTAATCTAAGTATCTTTTTTAAAAAAATTTAAAAACTTGGAAAAAAAAAAAAAAGAATAGCCAGAAATAGCAGCTATGTACAGCTGGGGAAACAGATTGAGAGGTGAGGCCCAGCTTTTTGCTAGTTGTTGCCTGGAGGCAACCCTCAAGTCCTAGAGGTCAGCCAGAGTTGCTAAGATCTGCTCCACGTTCCTTATCACATGGGCTGCCTCAGCGTGGTTCCTACTTCATCAAGCCAGCAAGTTGCCTCTCTCTCTCCAGTCTGCTAAGACATTCTTAGACCATGAAAGCGAAATCTGATAATCTTTGCCATATTCTATTGGTTAGAAGCAAGCTGCCCAAATCAAGGGGAAGGGAGGTAATAAAAAGACATGAACACCAGGAGGTGGAGCTCATTGGGGGTTTCCTTAGGGTCATACCTCCACACTTGAATTAAAAAAATAAAAGAGCATAGAGGTATATAGAAAATACCAGAAAGCATTACAAACAATAAAAGCATATGCTTTTAAATGAAAATTTTGTTTGTAATTCAAACATCTGTGTGTGTATGGGGGTAGTGAGTTATAAAAATGCATTTCTTACCAATTTTCACAAACAAAAGTGTTGACAGCCACCGACTTAGGAGATCTTCTTGTAAACATTGAAGATAAATCTGCAATTAAACTGCACATAAACCTATGCTCTACTTGGCTTCTTCTCTCTGTTCATTGTGCTCCCATAGCAACCAGAAAGAAAAATTTTTCCAACATGCTTTTCTTCATTTCTGCTAATAGTAGTAGTAACATATCACAGTCCTTGAATTCTCAAAGGGTTTAAATGAATATAATAATTTTCTCTAATGTTTTTTCATCAAATACCCCTGTGAAATCCAATAAGCCTTTTGGGTTTATATACCACAGGGAGCATCATCTCTTTTTGAGTTGTTTTCCCTCTCTCCCAACTGCGTGTGAGGTCTGCTCATGTCCTTTTTCACAGTTTCTGAATGTCCCCTGCCCTTGGCTGCTCTGCTCCATGCATATTGAAGTTTGACATTAGAAGGGTTCTCTTATTTTACTGAGGGTGAATTTTCCATTTCTGTTCTTAGTCTCATTATTTTCTCGTGGCTTAAAAGAAGGGTTCAAGAAGAAATTTGTGATTTTGCTCATTTTTCCTTTTCTGTTTTCTTCTTAGCTTGAAGAACCAAAAATGGTGAGCTTGGAAGATTCTTGTTCCTTCTCCCCATCTTTTACCCTGAAATCAGAGTGAGGGGCATCTCCTCTCTTACGTTTTCATTGAATATTTTCCTCCTTTGCCTCCTTTCTCAATAAGGTGATGGAGGAGAGTATTAGTGAGAATTTTCAGGATTTTTTTTAACCCTCTTTATTTAAGGGAGGATTTTGGGGGTAAGAAGCTTCTCCAAACCCAGCCAGGATGTTCAGTTTCTTTCTTTGACTATCACTTTTCTGAGATTATAGATTTGGGAGCCCCTTTTCTTTATTTGCTGGCAGATGATAATGTGTGTGTGTGTTTCTCACAATCTTTTTTTGCTCATTTCATTGGGTCTTGGGAGGAATAGTATATGATCTGGCTTTTCTTAGCCACCTTTTCTTAGAAGTTCTAAATATTATTTTCTAGATGTTTTTCAGGGTTTATTCTCTTTTCCCTAAGCCCCAATCTAGCCTAGGTAAGAGTTTCATCATACCTCTGACATGCACGATTTAGAATTAGCTGTGCTCCTGGAAAGACATTCTTCCATGCCCATCTTCAGAAAGATGAAACAATTGGTATACACCTTCTCTCCTCATTTCTTTTCCTTTCTCTTCCTCTCCCACCTTTCTTGCCCCAACCCTTACCATTTTCTTTTAAAAATGTAAGAATGGAGAAACTCAATTACATGTGTAAATGCAAAACACAACATCATCATAGCTGAAGTCAATTAACATTACCTCAGGGGGAGAAAATCGGTTCTAGGTTAAAAGGCCAAGGAAGGAAAATTAACTGTGAATGCTCTTTCAGTTAACAATCAAGGAGGAAAAAATGTTTGCCTCTCTTTTGTAAGCAGCTCTCTCTGCATTTATTGTCAAAATGAGGTCAGATTTGCTTCTTCAGATGACCCAGTGTTCAGTTTAAAAATCCTAGAGGAGGGAGAGGATGTGGCTCGAGAGGTTGAGCACCCACCTCCCATAGGGGAGGTCTGGGGTTCAGTTCCTGGTGCCTCCTGAGAAAACAAACAAGCAACAAGCAAAACAGCAAAACAAATGAAGAAACCAACCCAGGGAAGCCAATGTGGCTCAGAGGTTGAGCACCGGCTTTCCACATATGAGGTCCCAAGTTCAATCCCCAGTCCCTGGTACCAAAAAAAAAAAAAAAAAAAAAAAAAAAAAGTCCTAGAGGAGTGACCACCAGAGATTGCCTCGGCCTTATTGGGGGTCTTAATAAGGAAAGCCCCTGGTTCTCATAAACCCACCACTTCAAAGAAGGAAAAGATAAAACAAAGTCTAAATCATGGTGTATGGGATTGCTAAACATATGGAATGAAGAGAAAGCAAATAGCTTTTCTGGAACTTGTACTCAGTGAGTTGACCTGAAGAAGCTGAACAATAATCAAAGGCTTCCCAGTGGTAAACAAGTGCACAGAGCTGTTGTAGGCAAGGATATTACACAAGTTTTGGTAATTATGCTAAGCTTTTCATGTCAATTTGTGCAAAATTAGGAAAAAATTAATAAACAGAGAGTATCATCATGACATGGATGTTGAAAAATAAGAGTAGATCTTCTTTATGCATTGTGCCATGGCAAACCTTTATTTTGTGAGTTTTTAGGTTTTAGGCTTACATTCAGTAATCATTTTCTGAAACAGGATTCTTTTTTTAAGATTTTATTTATTTATTCATTTATCCCCCCCTTGCTGCTTGTGCTCGCTGGGTCAGCTAACCACGCCATGCGGGTGGGCTTGTCTTCACCAGGAGGCCCCGGGAACCGAACCCGGGGTCTCCCATATGGTAAACGGGAGCCCTACTGATTGAGCCACAGCCGCTTCCCAAGAAACAGGATTCTAATGGATATTTTACTAGCACTAATTCATTAAATCACTCTGCAAATATTTTTGGAGTGTAATAAATAAGTCACTGCTCAAGTGTCAGATAACTATGCAGATGGCAGGGGACCATACGGTGGTTACAAGTGAGAATTTAAAAACGTAAAGGACAAAACCCTCATATTCATTTACAGCAATTAAATATATGACCAAGAACCATCTGCTGTGACTCATTAGCCTCCTGTGGACACTTATGTAATTGTCAGTTTCATGTTGGTTTATCTTGGTTCGAGATTCCAAGCAGAAGAAATATATTTTCCTTAATTTTCTGATTACTTCTTAATGATTTATTAATGTTTTTTATTCTATTACTTTATTTCTGTACTTAGCTCAAAGATAACATGGTAGGTATCAAGGTATTTATGCTGGTTTCCAGGTTTTCTTCTGCTCTATGCTATTTTCTCTGTTCTGGCTTAGAGCCAAGTAATTTCTCCCCTCACATTTTTCTAGCTTCTCTTTATGTCCCTTGCTAGGAAGTAGGGGATAGAAGAAGATGAACCGTATCATGGTAGGCAGAGGTTTCTTTATATTACCAGACACAAGAGCAGGCATTGGAAGATAGGCTGAAATTTGTTCATTGCACAATGCTTCCTGGGGAATTTGATTGAGCTAATTTATTTTCTGAGAACAGGTCTCAAATCCTAAACATTCATCACTTCCAAGTTTTAATCTTCCTAATGACACATTGCTCTCCTCAGAGGGAGACTTTTAAGCTAACAACACATAAGCAATGCAAAAAAGAGTAGGAAGTGGGGTTAAGCAATTACCTAATGCATCTGGTGCCATATAGGAAATCTTCAAATGAATGGATCATTCAGGTGAAGGAAGCTTTTCATTTTAACATCACCAAAATAACTGAATTTCTGCTTCATTTTAGCCATACAGATTAAAATATATATATTTTGTAAGACATCATTTTCCTGTTATATTATAACAAGATGCAACTGAGAAATGTACATTTATATCAAAGGAAAGGCCTTGAGCTAATGTACGTGGCAGGCCACAGCTCTTGAGAAATCTTGTGATCTCACTGGTTAAGAGTTATTCCAGACTCTTGTCCATTTCTCACTGACCAGTGAATGCCAAACACCTTCTCCCTTCTTGACAAATGATAGGGGTCTAGACTGCTAGGAATATAGAAAGGCCTGGCCCAAGTGCATGGGTTCATGGGTCAGCTGCTTTTTATAAGAAGCAGGGAGATTTTCCAATGTTTGGGAGGTTTGGCTAGTGAATGGGGGAAATTATAAGATTAGTACACATATTACAATGAGTAGAAAACCTCGTTGGGCTCAAACAACATTTTTGCTATGGAGCAGGCTAAGAATTGGATAAACCCAAGGGGCTTTGTCTAGTGTTTCCATAAGGATTAGCAGGTCCACCCATGCTGGTGAGAGACAAATTCAAATCCAAATGACAAAATCAGTCCTTATTTTCTAAATATCCCAAAGAAGAGGGGAGAGATGGGTTTCAGGTATATGATCTGAGCCATCATGTTTCACACTTTTGTCCAAGGCAGAGAAAGACAAGCAAAGAATGGGATAGCTGTGAGCAGCCTGGAGGTGACAGAAGTCATGGAGGTAGCCTAGAAGATGTGTCATGCCTAGGATTTGATTTTATCCTGCAGATTAATAAGTTAGCCTGTTACTATTTTATGGATGCTGGAAGAAGACACAAGACTCCCGGTTCAGAGACAAAGATCTTTATTACTCATGGCACAGCAAGAAGCATCAGCATCAGAGTGTTTGCATCAATTCCCCTTGTACCCCACACCTCATGAGGGGACATACAAAAGCCACAAATGGCATCTGTACATGCAATGAGTGGTACTGCAGGAGAACACTGGGCTTGGGGAATCTACCTCTTTAATAATAAGCTTCCCCTTTGTCCCAGAGGGAGACAATACACCATCCATCAGGGTTGTTCTCTGAAAACACAAACCTGAGAACTGATTCAGGTAAATTCTGCTCAGGACCTTACATTCTAAGAATACCCAGTAAGACAGGTATTAGTGTGAAAGACCAGTGGAGGACTGACTCGCCCAACACTGGTGAAGTGGAGATGGTAAGAACAGTGGTTTAAAAGTAAAACTGAAGAAGCCTTGGAGGATGGATGATCATTCAGTGCTGGTGGGATCTAGATTATGGCTAAAAAAGGGTCATGGCGGTAACCTCAACTGGTCTACCAAAGACTTATCTTTACTAGACAATGTCTAGTAGTGAAGGTGCTTAGAGATAGGAGGGATAAAATATCAGAAGAGTTGAAAGGAAATAAAGAGAATCTGAGGTGTTTGAGGAATGTAAGAATGATGTGTAGGGAAGGTACACAAGGTGATAACAACAGAGGTGGTGGATTGCCCCTTGGACATGACTCACTAAATAAGAAGTGTCCGTAGGCTCATCTCATGTTGCCAGAGTAAGGGAGAGAGACAGGAGAGAGATGGTGGGTTAGCATAGCTGAGGAGAAAAGATGAAAAATAAACTACCCAAAGATTTATGGATTCCTTTGGACCAAAGTAAGAAGTAGAAGTTGCTGGGGAAAGTAGGTTGTCATTCCAGTGGCACTCAGGGGGTAAGGTGGGGGTAAGGTGGGGGTCACTTGCTGGAGATCAGGTGGGGTGCAGTGTGGAATCTGTAGTTGTATAATATATACAATATAAGAAGTGAAGGAGCCCTCGAATTACCTAATGAACCACACAATTGTGCAAATATCAGATGCCACCAAGTCTAAACATGTGCCTGATCACATGAGTTGATCTTCTCCCTCTGCCTGCTCATTAATAAGCAAAGGGGCTTTTCAAGCCCTGATTATGAGAAGAGCCACCAAGGGGAAGGAAAGGAAGAACTTGAGAGTGGAGAAGGGAGCTTTGAGAATGGCTGAAAGAAGAGACTGCATTTTTAAACTAGAACTGACTAAAGTACCTGGAATGGGGCTGAAAAATTCCAAGGAAGTCTAAAGAAAACAAGATCCAAAGAAGCCTAGAACTAATAAGTGAGTTCAGCATGTTCACATATTACAAGATCAGCATGCAAAAATCAACCACATTTCTATATACTAAGAACAAACATGTGGAAACCAAAATTAAAAACACAATACCATTTACAATTGCCCCAAAGAAAATTAAATACTTAGATATAAATCTACCAAAACATGTACAAGATCTGTATGCTGATAAATGCAAAATGCTGATGAAAGAAGAAAAAAAAAAGACGGTCTAATTAAATGGAGAAATATACTGTGCTCATGGATTGAAAGACTCAACATAGGAAAGATGTCAATTCTTAACAAATGGATTTAACATAATTCCTAGCAAAACCCTAGAAAAGGTTTTTGTAGACATAGTCAAGCTTATTCAAAAATGTGTATAAAAAGGCAAAGGACCTAGAAAGCTAAAACATTTTGGAAAAGAAGAATGAAGTGGGAGGAATCATTCTATCTGATGTTAAGATTTCCTGTATAGCTACAGTAATTAAGACAGCATGGTATTGTTCAAGGAATAAATACATAGATCAATGGAATAGAGAACCCTTTCAAATATGCCCAACTGATTTTTGACAAAGGTGCAGAAACAATTAGTGGAGAAAGGAAAGCCTTTTCAACAAACAGTGCTGGAGCAATGGGATACTCATAGGCAAAAAAAAAAAAAAAAAAGTGAACCTTGACCTAAACCTCACATCTCATATAAACATTAATTCAAAACTGATCACGGACATAAATGTAAAAGGTAAATCTATAAAACCTTTAGGAAAAAAACAGAAGAGAAATTTTCTGGACTTCAGGTTAGGTGAAGAGTCAGATTTGACACTAATACAACAATCCACAAAAGGTAAAACTTAAAACTTTTTCTCTGGAGAAGAAAGGAGAGATCAGCACACACCACCATGTGCCTTGCCAGAGGAGTCCAAGATTGCCAGCAGCCAGTTTTCAGGAGGAAAGCATCATCTTGGTGATGTCTTGATTTGGACATTTTCATGGCGCCAAAACTGTAAACTTGTAAGCTAATAAATTCCCATACCTAAAGCCAACACATTTTATTGTCTCTGCTTTCAGCAGCTTAGCAAACGAGGACATTAGCCATTAGGAAAATGCAAATTAATACCATGACATAACATTATATACCTATGAGCACAGCAATAAAAAGTAGTTACGGGCCAAATGCTGGAGGGAATGCAGAGAAACTGGATCTCTCATACATTGTTAGTGGGAATGAAAATGGTATTGTCATCCTGGAACATAGTTTCACAGTTTCTCATAAAGCTAAGCATGCACTTGCCATTTGCATAGGATCCAGCAATCACACTACTGGGAATGTATCCCAGAGAAATGAAAACTATGTCCACACCAAAATATGCACACAAATGTTCAAAGTTTCCTTTGTAATAGCCTAAAACTGGAGACAGCCTGAATACCTTTTAGTGGGTGACCAGCTAAACAAACTTTGGCACATCCATACCATAGACTATTGCTCAGCAATAAAAAGGACAAAAGTATTGATACACGAACATCTTGGGTGGATCCTGAGGGAATTATGCTGAGTGAAAAAAAAAAAAAGCCCATCTCAAAAGGTCATATATTGTATGAATCCATTTCTGTAACCTATTTGTAAAACAAAATGAATGAGGTTGAGATGGAAAACAGATTATTGGTTGCCAGGGATTGGTGATGGGAGGGCAGATCTTCCATGCCCTGTCCCTCTGGCTGCCCTGAGGCCACACTGAGCCTTTTTTTCAACCCCCAAAATAGATCCAACTTCACAATGTAATTAAAGTGGTAACTGAGCACTCTGTTGATGTTTGGGCAGCCGGGGGGGGGGGGGGGAGGAAGAGGAGAATTCATATTGCATAACACAGTAGGGGAACCTGATCACTTTCCCCATTAGTTAGCTCTAGGTTTCTTCCCATAGTTCTTGTCTATCCATTTCCTCGCCTCTTGTTTTTTCCTCCCCACTTCTACCCACCATAACCTCTAAAATCCACTTCATTGCCCAGAAGAGCTCAGTTCTTGTCCTCACTCTTCCCATGCCTGGGTGGGGAAAGGGATCGTGTTTGCTGGGGGTTGGTGGGGAGATCTCAGAGCATTGATTATCATTATTATTACATGACCATTCGCACCTTGAAGCAGGAGCAACCTCTTATTCAACTTCTTGTCACTCTCTCTTTTTAAAATTTGCAGTGCTTAGCACAAGACCTGAAAACTGATGCTTAAAATATCTGTTGCATGAATAAATAGTCAAGTGAATGGACATTATGTGATAATTTATTTTCCATCCTTCCTTCCATTCTCCCCCTCTTTCCTTCTTTCCCCCATTCCTTCATTTCACCGTTGTTTTGACTTTTATCCATCATACCATTTTCAATGCCTGTGGCAAACTATTGCCTACTCTGCCTGGATTTGCAAATAAAATTTTGTCAGCACATGGCCATGACCATGTTTTGTGTCTGGCTGCTTTTGTGCTCTAACAGCAGAATCGAGTAATTGTGATAGAGACTGTATTGCCCATAAAGCCTAAAATATTTATTATCTGGCTGTTGGGGATTGACTCTTGTTCATGACATGTTCTTTTTTTTTAAAAAAAAGATCATTTTATTTATTTCTCCCCACCCCCTCGTTGCTTACACTTGCTGTGTCTGTCTTCTTTGTTTCTTTAGGAGGCACAGGGAACCACACCCAGGATCTCCGATGTGGGAGGGAGGTGCCTAATCGTTTAAGCCACCTCTGTTCCCTGCTTTTGTTGTGTCTCTCATGTTTTTCTTCTTGTGTCTCTTGTTGCATCAGCTTGTTGTGACAGCTTGCTGTGCCTGCCCATCTCGCTAGCTCGCTGTCTTCTTTAGGAGGCACCAGGAACCGAACCATGGACCTCCCATGTGGTAGGCGGGAGCCCAATTGCTTAAACCACATCCGCTTCCCCATGTTCAAGTCTTAATCCATGTTGCTGTGGGAGTGAACCCATTTGCAAATAGAATGTTTTGGAGATATTCCGTGGGGCCAAACTGAGTCAGGAGAGGTCTTAATATGCATGGCTGGAAGCCTTATACAGAGAGGAAATGTGAATACAGTGAGCAGAAACCAGAGGGCAGAAGAAGCCAGAAGAAGAGAGGTTGCCATGTGACAGAGGATTGCCATCGCTAGAACACTACCAGTTCTGGAAGAAAACATGGCCTTGCCTACATCTTGATTTTGGATTTCTTCAAAACCATGAGACAATAAATGCTTGTATTGAAGCCAACCCATTGTGTGGTATTTGTCATAGCAGCCCCAGTAAACTAAGACATTAGCCCTTTATAGAAAACATTTGCTGACAAGGGGTCAGCTGGTAAAAACTTTTAAATTCCATTCCTGAGTGATAATTCTAAGTCCAGAATTCATTATATCACAGACATATTTTGAATTCTTTTTCCCTCCTATGCCAGAATATTATAGATTCTTATAACTTGAGTTGAGAAGAACCTTCCAAATCTTTTACTCCCTCTCCCTTGTTTGCAGCTAAAGACAATAAAATCTAAGATGTGGAGAGACTTTCAAGAGAACATGCACCTACTTTTTATGCAGGCCAATTTCAAACCTGCAAAAATTAGTCTTACCAGTGACTCCAAAAATGAAATTCTGGGCAATATCTCTACCAATGCATTTGGACTAAGCATCTGCTATCATTGGGAAAGTCAAGGGACAACACAACCAAGTAGAAATTTCCCTCTGAAGGTTCCCTCCTGGTAATGGCTTTCTACTCCAAGGAGAAGAAAATGATGATTCATGCTCCTCTGCTATACCTTTATTTTGATGTTTTACTATTTCTTGTCAATCAGATTTTATTAAAAATTGCTTTCAAATTTTAGATGCACGTAAGAAATTATTTAACTAAATAAAGCCTGTGCTGTCTGTAGCATATTTTCAGAGCAATATATAACTACAAATATAGTTACAGATAACAATGTGCATACTTTAAGCTGAAGTCCATTGTATTTTCTCTTTTTTAAAAAAAGATTTATTTTATTTCCTCCCTCCCCTCCCTGCCCCCCTTGTTGTTTGTGCTCGTTGTGTGCTCTCTGTGTCTGCTTGTCTTCTTTTTAGGAGGCACTGGGAACTGAACCTGACACCTTCCATGTAGGAGGGAGGTGCCCAATGACTTGAGCCATATCCACTCCCTGCTTGTTGTGTCTCTCATTGTGTTTCCTCATTGTGTCTCCTCATTGCATCATCTCATTGCATCATCTTGTTGCATTAGCTCACCACGCCTGTCTTTCGTGTCTGTTTGCTGTCTTGCTCATCTTCTTTAGGAGGCACTGGGAACCGAACCCAGGACCTCCCATGTGGTAAGCAGGTGCCCAACTGCTTGAACCACATCCACTTCTCCTCCATTGTATTTTCAACACGAGTTCTAAATGCATTTTCTATACATTATATAAGATCCTTAAAAACAAGGAATTTCTTTGAATTTATGTATCCTACAACCCCACAGTGTCTGTATATTGTAGGCACTCAATGAGTATTTAGTTAGAATGTAAAGAAGGTATAATTAAGAGAATTAATATCTGTATCCAGGATCCATGCAGAAAATAGATTTCACATCAGATGGTTCAAGATGGTACAAGTCAACCATGGCTGCCCACCAGAATTACATGGGAGCTTTCAAAATTGCTCATGCCTGGTGGTGGCACTCAGTTTTCTCAGGTGATCCCAATGGCTGGCCAATGTTGAGAATTAGTACTTCAATGAAATGACTACTTACAGAAGTGTAGGCAGGGTTAAGGAAACCAGAAAGTGATGCTAAAGCACTTATTTTATAAAGGAAGAAACTGAAGCTTAGTGGGAAAGTAACTAGTTCAAGGTTACATAGGCAGCAAGTGGCTGAATTGAGATTCAAGCCCAGGGATGTCTTTTTCCAAAGTCTGAAGTTTTAAACTCGATTCCACACTGCCTTCCAAAATGAGTTTTTTATTGGTACAAAATATCACATTTGACCAAGTCTGAAGTTAAAAATACCTTCAAAGTAAGTACATGATGCTCCTCCTTTTAAAACCAGACCAAATGGATTAAGGTCAAAGTTCTCTTTGTGTTCTCAAATGAATTATGCGCTGCAATAAAAACCTGTCTAGTTTCTGTGAATAATATAAGACATATGATGCTTTCTCCTCTCCTCCCCATTTTGCAGATAAAATTGTGCCTGGACTCTTCTGGAAATAAATTAAGTGGAAGACAAAATGACAGCTATTATATCTGCTAATGTAAGCTTTGGGAGAGAGGACCCGCTGGGGCTGGGGGTTAGGACTATAGGAGAAGACTTGACCTTTGATTAGATCAAATAGCCACATGCAAGGATTTGAGAAGCTCTTTCCATTCCAGTATTGCCGGGGAAAATCAAGACATCCTATCCTTTACCTCTCAGCTACAAACTTAATGCAAATATATTTATAATTCATCTGCCACTTATTGTTGACTAGATTATAAAAAATCAAAAAACTTCCAAGACCACCTACCAGGTGTCTCCTAAAATGAATTGGTTTTTGTCATTAAAGCCCTGTAAAGGTAAAATTTTCATTATTTTCTCACATGTATGACTTAATTCACAAATTCATTCAATTGTATACTTGTTATATGTTCCTATGCTATTCATGCTGCAGCCTCTTCCCACTCCAAAAAATTGGTAACACTCTTTGGGTGTGGCAGCGCTCTGCAGTTTACTGCAGTTTCCATAACCCCCTAATAATAATTTATTTAGGTCACCTGTCAGAATGGCAAAGGCCTTTGCAAGTTGACTCCTGCCCTCCCTGAGCCAATTCCCAAGGACAGCGCCTGAAAATCAGCAGACGAGTGTGTGTTTTGTTTTTTTTGTGTTTTGTTTTATTTTGCGTTACCATTTGGAATGTTAAAAAGAAAATGAATTTGAGAGTCTTTGGACTTTTATTACCTTAGATTTATTTTTCCTTTTTCCTACAGCCCATTCCTTACCCTACGTGTTCCTCTAAATTATGATGACATTTAAACATCATATTCGTATTCATAAATAAAATCCGTGTGTGACATTTTAAATGGAGGGTTCCAAAATGTATCTAAATTAGATGGATTGAGACAGTTTAGTATGAACATTTCATGAAATTATATAGAATTAAATACTACATAATAGATATTATAAATGTTTATTTAACTCTGAGTGATAGCTGAACCCAAATCAAAGGGTTTATAATTATAAAAGCAATGGATTTGTAATGGCATAAAGAAATTATATTTGGTGCCTTGCCATCCTGTCTAGCCTGGTCATTAATTTCCCTGTGCATAACCACAATTAGCAAGGTCTGTACCTCTATATGGTTTGCCTCTTCTTCTCCTGAAAGGCTGCATCTACACTTTTGTGCAGCATAATTTACTAGCAGGACAGATGCCCCCATTTGGTTTGGATCTTAAGAAGCTGCCAAAGGGCCTTTGTCACTTCTGCGCCTCATAGTTTGAAGCCTCCAATGCCCAGTATCTGTGGGAAAATCCTATCCCTCCCCTCTGGGTCACAATAAGGCAAGAGCCCAGGACCCACACCTGCTCTTCTTCACCCTCTTTCACCAATTCTTGGATCTTCCCAGGAGCCAAGGTCAGGTAAGACAGGGCTTCTCCACCACCCTCATTCTCCTCTCTCATCCTCTAGGATCTTTGATCTAACAAAGCTGTCCTTCCATGCATTCTCGGCTGGCTGGCTCCGTGTTTGCACCTCATCACCCAAAGAACATGCATGTAACAGCCAAACATTAAAATAGCCCCCATGCTGACGATAAGGAAAACCATTCAGACATCCTTTCAGAAAGATCCTTTTTTAAATTATTATTATTAAGCAGTTTCATTGAGGTATATTCACATACCATACGACAGAAAGATCCTTCTTAATCCTTTCCATTAAAATCTGCAGGGAAGGCAGCCATCCTTTCTCCTTTACTAATTCTTAACTGCATCTCATGTCTTTTACGCCAGGGAGTATTCCCTGATGTCTAAATTGTGTCCTTACTTCTTCGATTTAGATTGGTCATTACTTTGAGTAAATGGAAATGTTCTCCCTTGGTTAGGCACTCATTTTGCCCCACCTCCCTCGCCTCCTCTTGGCATGCATTTTCCTCCAGCAATTGCTGTTACAATGAGCTCAAACAGGGATAGCCTGACAGCACCTTCCCTGCCCTGCAATGAGCATCTCCAGTCTTCTGTCCCAGGGCTCCTCTGACACTGCGGGAGCCTGTCTGGTCTTACCATCTTGTGGGATGGCCTCATCATTGGAGAATGGTACTGGTGGTTAACTGCTTCCTGTCTGAACCTCTGACAGACACTTCCCAGGTGCATTTCTCATGGCTCCACAGAGCCCTACAGACTCTCAACCTGGTTGCCCCCAGGGGCGAACAACTTGAGACATCACTCTTGTATTGTTACCCCTTCAGTCTCCATATTCCTCCACTTCTGTTCTCTAGGATCATTTCCCAAAATAAATCACACCCTTGGCTCAGGCTTTGCTTTCTCAGAGAATCCAAGCTAATATACTTGTATTTGTCAGGCAAAGGGGTGCTGATGCAAAATACCAGAAATCTGTTGGCTTTTATAAAGGCTATTTATTTGGGATAGAAGCTTACAGTTACCAGGCCATAAAGCATAAGTTACTTCCCTCACCAAAGTCTGTTGCCACATGGTGGAGCAAGATGGCTGCCAACATTTAGCCTTCCTCTTCCCTTTAAGGCTCCTTGGTCCCAGCTTCTTCCAATATCAGCTGTAGGCCATCAGGCTCTCTAGGCTTTGTCTCTCTCCCTGGGGTTCAATTCTCTCCAGGCTCAGGCTTGCTTCTCTCCACAAGGTCAGCTGTAGACTACCAGGCAAACAGCTCGTCTCTTTTCCCAGGGTCTCTGCTGTGTCTGTGGAGCTGTCTCTATTCCTCTGTGTTCTTCTCCTGTGTGTTTACTTCCTGGGCTCCAGCTCAAAACTCCAACCTCCTTTCTCTGCCGTGTGGTTTCTTTCTTCTACTGAATGGCCCAATCAAAGCCTTAATCATTATTTAATCAAGTAAAAATGAAACCTCTGAATCCAATATAATCTAATATGCCCAGAGGAACAAACCAGTTTACAAACATAATCCAATATCTATTTTTGGAATTCATAAATAAAGCCAAACTGCTACAACACTCAAAAACAGCACATATAATTTTTTCATCTTTTAAAGACTAGTTATTTAACTTTCTTAGGCTAACTTAACTCACCCTTGCACCCCCCATAGAGTAAGCTTGTCTTAATAAAATGCTTGCAGCTTTTTATAGTCTCAGCATCTTGAGAGATCTCATACTATTTCATATTCCATATATTTTTTGAGAAATTAAAAAAAAAATGAAGAATACAGAGAATAATGTTCTAACCACTCTTGTACCCATTATACAGAGAAGCAAATCTAGGCATTTTATTTCTGATACATATGAAAATGAACATGAGAACATTCTTGATATATTTGAAATCTCAGTTTTCAGTTTTCTTTGTTGCAATCCTCCCCATCTATCCCTAGAAGCAATCACTATAGTAAATTTGGTACATTTGCCTCTAGACCAATTCTTTCTTTGTGCAAGACATTATTTTGCATGGCTTACTATTTCCACAGATTACTTCAAACTTTACTTTAAAATTTACATAAATGGCATATCTTATGTTTCATTTTGAAATGCAATTATCACTTTATTTTTCATAGATTTAAGCATGTTGCATATGACTCTATCTTATCTCTTATAATTTTCTATTGTATGAATGTCATTTAGTTATCCTTTTCTTATTATAAACATTTTGGATATTTCCAGGGTATTTTTTCTGTTTTGAATAGTGCTGCTGCTATGAACACATTTTTGTATATTTCTTTAAGCAAACATGTGCGAAAGAGTTGATATTGTTTTTAGGGTTTATTCCTGGTTATATAGGACATTTCCAACTCCTCTAGATATTACCAAACTACTTTTTTGAGTAACTCTGACAATTTGTTCTTCCACTAGCAAATAAGAATTTCTGCTTCTTTAAATCCTGGGATTTTAATATTGTATCAATATATATATATTTTTTTTTTCTAATTTGAGTAGGGTTTGAATAAGATGTCCTTTTGTTTCATTTTGCATTACTGTGGTTACTAGTGAGACTGAGTCTCTGTTCATTAATTGAGCCATGAGTTTTCCTTTTCTGTGACTTAAATGTCTATGTTTCTCTTGAACTGCCTTTGTGTTTTTAGAGTGTGAGAATTCTTCAAATCTTCTGACACCTAGCTTTTTACTGTTGATGCTGCAAATCTATTTCCTGTTTATTTTCTATATTAAGATAGCCTATCATGTCTTCTGTAGCACAAAAATGTTACTTTGTATATAATCAAATGTATCAATTTTTAAATTATCCATTTGTTAATTTCTGTTTTTATAAGTTTGTCTTTTTCAGGAATGGTCTTTTGGTTTGGTTGATTAAACTTATTTGGTTTATCTGATTGGTTTGTTGATTTATATTTCTATGATTACTGTTCTTATATTTTCTATTTTCTTTCTTCTCTTTATTTAAGCATCTTCTCTGTTTAGTAGCATTTTTTAATTGAAATGTAGTTCACATACCATAAATCGCCATTTCAAAGTACACACTTCGGTGATTTTTCGTACTTTCCCTCTCTTGTGCAACCATCACCACTATCTACTTCCAGAACATTTCCATCACTGCAAAAGAACCTGTACCTATTAGCAGTTAGTCCCAATTCCTCCCCCTCCCCATCCCTTGCCAACCACTAATATATTTTCTGTCATTATGAATTTGCTTATTCTGAAGATTTCATATAAATAGCATCATGTAATATGTGGCCTTTTGTATCTGGCTTGTTTCATTCACCTTTATGCATAATTTTTTTTTTTAAGGTAAACATGTAAGAGTACTTTATTTCTTTTTATGACTGAATCCTATCCCATCGTATGGATACCATATTTTATTTACCCATTCAATAATTGATGGATATTTGGGTTGTTTTTACTTTTTGGCTGTTATGAATAAACCTGCTATGTGATCAGTTCTCTTTGGTATCCTTCTAGGAGTGGAATTGTTGGGTTATATAGTAATTCTAGGTTTAACTTTTTGAGGAACTGCTAAAATGGTTCCCTCAATATTTCACACCAGCAATGTATGAGCATTCCAATTTCTCCACATCCTTGTCAACCGTTATTGGCCTTTTTTTTTTTTTTGGATAATAGTTGTCCTAGTGCATGTGAAGTGGTATCTCATTGTGCTTATGGTCTATATTTCCCTACTGACTAATAATGTTGAGCATGTTTTTACGTGATTATCACTCATTTGTATAAATCTTCTTTAGAGAAATGTGTTTTCAAATCCTTTGCCTATTTGTTAATCGGGTTATTTATCTTTTTATTGTTAAATTGTAAGAGTTGTTTAATCTAGATATTATACCCTTGTCAGATATATGATTTGCAAATATTTTCTCCATTCTATGGGATACCTTTTACTTTCTTGATGGTGCCCTTTGATGAGCAAAAGTATTTAATTTTGATGAAAGCCAATTCATTTATTTTTTTCTTTGGTTACTTGTGCTTTTGGTGTCATATCTAAAAAAACTGTTGCCTAATCCAAGGTCACACAAATTTGCATCTAAGTTTCCCTCTAAACATTTTATCATTTTAGCTCTAACATTAAGATCTTTAATCCATTTTGAGTTAATTTATGTACATAGTTTGAGGTAGGGATATAAATTCATTCTTTACAAAAATAAAAAATTGAATGCATGCTGTCATGCCCAGCAGGAAGATTTCCTTTCCCACCATCCTTAAGGGCCATTACATAGTGGAACTGAAATGCTGCAAGACGGTACAAGATTATCATGGACATATCTGTCCTCAAATTATACACATGGACCCAAGATGGAGCAGCTCAGTGCTAAACCCCACCTTAGCAAACCAAAAGTTTTACTTAGTTTTACCCTGTTTTTTGTAGCATGCAGCTCCCCAAAAATCTGAAACCTAAGGCCAACCAATCATAGTCCACCAGCTCCAGTGTAGGCCAACCAAGCATAGTCTGCCAATTTCCGTTTAGCTTGTGTGCCTTGTGATTTGGCATTAGCCAAATCAGGATAAATATCTTGAGGTAGCCAATTGAGTCATTTATACTGCTAGCTTCTTTGGTGTTTGTGAATGCCTGTTTGTATAACCTTTCCCTTTCTACCTCTTGATAGAGCTCCACTCTAATTCCTGGATAGGATGCTGCCCAATTGATGAATTGCTTTAAAAGCTTTGAGATCCTAAAATAAAAAATTCATTCTGTTCCATGTGTATGGCCAGCTTCCTCAGCACAATTTGTTGAAGAGATTATCCTTTCCCTTTTGAATAGTGTTGGTGTACCTATGTAAAATCAAATTGACCATAAATGTATGGGTTTATTTTTGAACTCGATTCAATTCCATTGGTCTATATATCTATCTCTATGCCAGTGCCACACTGTCTTGATTAGTGTAGCTTAGTAGTAAATTTTGAAACCATAAAGTGTGAGTCCTCCAACTTTGTTCTTTTACAAGATTGATTTGGCTACTCTGTGTCCCTTACATTTTCATATGATTTTAGGATCAGCTTGTCCATTTCTGGGAAAAAAAGACACATGGGATTTTGATAGGGATTGCATTTAAACTGTAGATCAGTTTAAGGAGTATTGCCGTCCTCGCAATATTAAGTCTTCCGATTTATGAACATTAGCTGTGTTTCCATTTATTTAGATTTTATTCAATTTATTTCAACAAAGTTTTACAGTTTCACATGTAAAAGTCTTATGCTCAATTAGTTAAATTCACTCCTAAGTATTTTAATCTTTCTGATGCTGTTATAAGTGGAATTTTATTAATTTCATTTTCAGATTGTTCATTGATAGTGCATAGAAATGCAGCTGATTTTAATACACTGATCTTCTATCCTGCAACTCTGTGGAATTTGTTTATTAGCTCTGATAGTTCTCTCTCTCTCTCTCTCTCTCTCTCTGTTCTTAAGGGTTTTCTATATCTATAGGATCATGTAATCTGCAAATAGAGATATTTTTACTCCTTCCTTTTCTATCTGGACATCTTTAATTTATTTTATTTTATTTTTCCCCCCACTGGAAATTATTTATTTTTATTTACTTTTGCCCTTGAATGTCTTTTATATATAGATATATATAGATATATAGACATAGAGATATATATATATATTTTTAAGATGCTTAGATTAGATAAATGTTACACAAAAATTACAGGGATTCCCATGTTCCCCAACTCCCACACCTCCCATCACATTCCACATAAACATCTTTCATTAGTGTGGCTCATCACCTGCAATGGATATACACATCCTGGGGCTTTGCCACTAAGCATGGACCATAGTTCACATTGTAGACCACACTCTCTCCCACACAGTCCTGCATGTTATATGCTGATGTAAAATGGCATCATAATGTCACTCAGGATAATTCCCAAGTCCTGAAAAAGCCCCTGTTTTACAACTGCTTTTCCCTTCCCTGCCCCAAAAGCGTCTAGTGGCCACTGGCTCTACCTCACTGTTATAATTTCTTCCATTGCTTGAATCACAATATGTCTACAACAGAATACCGGTAAGTCCACTCTACTCCATAGCTCTTCCGCCAGTCCTGAGGAGTCTGGGATGGTGATGTCCACTCCACCTCCAAGTGAGAGTGGGCTTATATCCCATGGATATGGTGGATGGGATTATCCTGCCTGCAGCTGCAGGCTCTCTACATTCCCCGGGATGGCCATTGTCCATCATCGTCTCCTCACCAGGTAACTTGGGTGAGTCCATTGAGCTGTAGAGTAGCTACACCAAGATTCCAGGCACAGCTGGCACACGGGCAGGCCAGAGGCTCCAGTCTCTGGAAGTACACCTACAAACTCCAGCATCACATATAGGTTTGAATAGAAGAGAATGATGGACCATGTGCAGGGAGGGCTTATTTGAGTCTAACTCTGTCACTCTCAGGAGCACAGATTCCAAAGTAGAGCCCACTGATTAGGCATCAATCTCTGGAGCTATCTCACCTTATATAGGACCTGGGTGTCTCCAGAGCTCTCAGGAGCCCCTCTGTGTGGGGTGATATCCACTTTGGTGATCTATGAAATCCTACTGCGGTGTGCATAAGCGTTACCTCTGGGATAATCTCCTGACTCTCTTTGAAGTCTCTTAGCCACATGAACTCATTTGTCTTTACCTTTTTCCCCTTTTATTCAAGGTCTTTTTCCAGTCGTATTTTCAGTTGGCCCTTGGTATTAATCCCTCGTTGCCAGGGAGGATCATCCCCGGGAGTCTTGTCCCACGCCTGGAGGTAAGGTAATGCATTAATATACTGAGTTTGGCTTAGAGAGAGGCCACATTTGAGCAACAAGGAGGCTCTCAGGTGGCAACCCTTAGGCACCCCATAACAGTAAGCTAAGTTTCAATTACAAGAGCAAAGACTGATAAGGCTAGTCATCAATAACAAGAACCCATCGGTGGACCATCCTCTTTTGCCAGACACTGCCCCTGCACTTGGAGGACTGTTGCTGCTCCCTTGGAGAATGTGGCAGAGCTTTAATTTATTTTTCTTGCTTAATTTCTCTGCATAGGTCTTCCAGTACAATAATGAAGAGCAGTGATGAAAGTAGCATCCTTGTCTTATTCTTGATCTTAGGGGAAACACTTTCAGTCTTTCATCATTGAGTATATGTTAGTTGTGGGACTTTCACAGATGCTCTTTATCATATTTAGAAACTTCCCTTCTATTCCTAGCTTGTTGATTTTTTTTTTTTTTTTTTAATCATGTTCCTAAGTTTTCTGTTCCATTGGCTTATTGGTCAGCTAATTTTTGGACAGAGTTGTCTTTTAAAGCCTGGAACCAGAAAATCATCTGGTCTTTGCTGGTGAGTTCTCTGTGTGCATGTGTTGGGATGTGTCTTCAACACTCAGCCATGCAGTTTGCAATTTTGCCTTAGCCTTCAATTCCTGCTTGTGTAGGGCTTCAAGGTCATCAGGAGAAGAGAGTCTAGGGCAGGGGTCCTTAACAAGGATTCCATGAGCGAGCTTGAATTTAAATTAAAAAAACCATTATTCTTGTTGGGATGTGTTGGTGCAGGTGTGATATATTTATTAAATAATACACACTATAGTTGGACTTAGTAAGGGGTCTATGGTTTTCAGCTGACTGGCGATGGGGGTCCATGGAACAAAAAAAGGTTAAGAACCCCTGCTCTAGGGCCTTCTCATGTCTTCCCTGAGCATGTGCCTTGTCCTGAGTATGTGGACTTTTAGAGTCCCCGAAGTATGTTAGATCTTTTAAAAGTCCTTATGGAAATCTCATCCCTCAGTATTTCTTCCTAAGTTTTATGGTTTGTCTATTGTTTGTCCCAGCTGATGTCTATCTTGCCAGGCCACAGCAACCTAAGACATTAGCTTGTAAATGTTTTTGACAAATGTCCCCTGGGAAGCAGCTTTAGCACTAGCCCACTTCTGAGTTAAGCAAGATAAGGACAAGCCTTTTGAGCCAGTCGTTCAGGGAGAAACCAGACAGGTCCAAACAGATAATGACAATTCTTTGTGCCTGAGATCCATTCTGTCCTCTCCGATATCAGGAATGATTTCTGTTATGTTGAGCAAGAGAGTGGGGCATGGAACTGGTTAAATTAAAATGCCATAAAGTTCACTGTTCTTAATGTGAATCAGCTGATTTTGTTTTTTTGTGTGTATGTATCTGTTTGTTTTGTTTTTTGAATAAACATGCCCCAGGCTGCTACAAGCTTTTGGTTGATTTCCAGAATTCTGAGAAAGTTGATTTGTAATTTTTGAACATTTCTTGTTGCTTTTATGGCTGGACAGAATTCGGATTTCCTTACTCCACCATTTTTGCTGCTATCTTCTAGTTTAATTTCCTGGCTTTGACTATCTCATTGGTTTCTTTCTTTGAACAAATGTATTTTAATATTATTTTATCTATATCCTCCACATTTTGAAGTATAGTACTTTCAGTGACACCTGTTTCTATAGATTCTTCTTCTTAAACAATAGCAGATTTTAAAAATTTAAGTTTAAACAAAATAATTAATGCACATAATTTAAAAAAGAAAACAGAACTCCTCTCCCATCCCTCTTCATCCCTTGTATCTATCTCCAGAGGTAGATGATCAACTTTTTAGACAATCAACCTGAAACACAGCCATGCCAAACAAAAAGCCATAATAATATAATATATAATAAATAATAACACACACGTGTTATTACATTAGCATAATCATTTGAAAAATAGGTGTTTAAATGTCTATTTGAACTTATATTTTATTCTTCATTATTTATTTTCTGTTACATAAATGCTAGTATTTAAACAAAACAATAGGACAGCAGCAATTAGTAGTGATTACTAATTAGAAACTACTAATTAGTAGTAGGACTAATAAAACTTATAAATGTGTAAGAAAAATGTAACAATATTTTAATAATCTTTTTCTATCCTCTGATACAGCAATTTACTTTACCTCTTTCTTTGTCACTCTTTATGGGATATTTAAATTTTGTACGCTACATTATTTTGTATTCTTAAAATATAGACATATAAGACTCTTAAAAAGAAAATTATAAATACAATGATACTAATTAAAATGATATTACCTACATTAAATAAAAAATAACAATGACATGTTTCTTTCTGTCCTATGATACAATAGGGTATTTTTACTCTTTCTGTTTCTTTTTCCAGTAATATGTCTTCTGAAGAAACTGTAAAAACCCTTTCATTATGAAAGCCTCAATATGACCAGTAAGCAAATCACACCCCTTTTAAGCAGTATTTTGTACACGCTATGCAGACCATTTTGCAGATAAGATCTTTTCATTTCCTTTGGTAAGTAGTGTATAGACTGAATTGAATTTTCCGAAGTTTACATTTGCACTGCCTGACAAACATGCAGATAGAGCAATGTCTAGTTTGTATTTACACAAGATATCAAAAATCCTTTGCTTTATGTTTTCTGAAGATTCATTGAAATCTTCATGGGGGAATGGATGGGATGTGGATCAAGTGATTGAGCACCCACCTCCCATATGGGAGGTCCCAGGTTCAGTTCCCAGTGCTTGAACAGACATCAAGCAAAAACAAAGAGCAGACAATGAGAAAAAAGGAGCAGACAACGAGCAAAAAAACGAGCAGGGAGAAGATGTGGCTCAAGAAGCTGAGCACCTGCCTCCCACATGGGAGGGCCCAGGTTTGGCTTCCGGTGCTTCTTAAAGAAAAAACAAGCAGACAATGAGCAACAACAACAGCAACAACAACAAAACAACAACAACAACAACAAGCAGACAATGAGCAAAAGCAACAAGAGAGCCATCTCCGTGGGGAGTATCCTTCCATCCATTATTTGATAACACAGTCATTTATTTAGCCTTCTTTTCAGTGGTGTCTGGGTTGTGCTGGCTTTGGTATTATAATCATTCTCGTTTTCAGTATCTGAACTCTTAGCAAGCATGATCATAAGATTCACAATATTCAAAATTAAATTAGCACTATCTAGATACAAGCTACTACAGTGAATCAAAAGTAAAGTCGAAGATGCACACTTCGATCATATCAACAATAGATGGTCTATTATCGTGAACCGCAAATCATGGATGCCAACGTAGGGGGTCAGGAGAAAAGGTAATGACGGTGAATACGGAAGACTGTGCAGTAGAGAATTAACTTTGCCCAAGAAAGCTGTGGCCTTTGCTCTCAGCTCCTAGGAGGTGATCTCTAACCCCTTGAAATGTCCTGCCTGATTTTGTTTAGCTGTGGCCTTGGTCCACATGGATAGTTTCTGCTAACAATGTGATTTATGGTGGGGCGTTGGGTCATATAATATCAGCTCAACCCTTGGAGGGACTGGAAACTTTTTGTGTCCCAGGTCAGATGGGTCTCCCAGGATGCAGGAGTTTTAGGGCTAAAATTGGGAGAATCTTGAACAAAACTGGACAGTTGGTCATCTTATGAGAGGTAGCTCGTTTAAGCTCTCTTAGTTGGTTCTTTGGATATTTATCTCCATATTGCTAAATAATATACCTATATTGGTATTTAATTTTTTAAAAATTTCAGATACCATTTACTGGGTTATACTAGTGAAAATGAAGGTTTGAATCTCTTTCATTAACTCTCCACCAAATATCACCTATCCTCCTGTGATCCTCATCCCTCAAAATAAAAATATATTCATTTTTGGTTAAATCAGTGTTGAGCTGGTTACATTATCAAGACTATGTCAGCTTCGGTCACAGATAAGCCGCTCGCTGTATTGTAATTATATTACATTTCTTCTACAACTTTCCCTTTTTTCTTTGGTGTTAATCACCACGATTGTTGGGGTTCTCTTCACTTATTCTGCCTATGTCCCCACAATTTCCCCCACTTCCCAGTCTGATTTCTTATCTTAGAATTCTCCCTAGGAGTGCTCTTTTCTCCAACCTGGACTGGAGGCTCCCCAACCTTTTCCATATGATCCTAGGAATTTTTTTTTTTTTACCTCTTGACTGCAATGGATTTCCATTTCCTTGTTTCCTGGGTCCCATGTGTTTCTTTGTGTTGCTTTGCACAGTCATTCTGGTGGAGCAAAGCATCCAGCAGCTGCCTGAGAAGTGATTCATAGGTGAATCTTCTTATACAACATGTATGTGTTCTCCCCCTTCCCCCACCATCATTCTCCATTTGGACAAAGCACACAAAGTTGTTTCAAGATCCCATAAAACATTTGTAACAAAAAGGAGAGGTGTCTCATCCCAAACAACATATTCCTTCAATTTATCAGCCACAAAGAAAACTGAATCAAAATATAAATACCCTCATTCACTAAGGACTCTACGGTGCTTACCAGACAGTCTGCTCTCTCCCTCTCCATATTTTCAAAGGCTTTGCACCGTTCTTAGGACAAGAACTTTTCAAGACAATCACTTTTAAATTGTTAGACATTTCCTTGAGGAGTATACAGGTAAATAAGGCTTGTGATGCTAAAACTGTCCTTGTGTCCTCTCCCTCTTTGAAGTGATGTTGGGGAATCAGCAGCTCAGCTTTCCTTGTCACTGGAACTAATATTTTCCCACCAGGATTTCCTACAGTTTAAAAATGAGAGGCAGAATAAGGTAATAGTGACAAGTCTGATAGCAAGCCTCACTTGCCTTTTACAAAACCAGTGATTGCTATGGACTCTTTAATTGCGTACAAAATTTAGTACTCATCTTTTCTTTATAGTGCCATCTGCTACTGCTTCTGACCATTTCATTCTCTTTCCACTCACCTAGCTCATAACTAGCCTAGGGTAAAGGATAGGGAAAGGGAAAGCCATTCTCTCATTAAAGTAAATATTAATTAAACACCTACTAAGTATCAGGCACTTATTTAGACACGCAAAAATATGAAAACTAAAACAGATGAAATTCTTTATTTTCTGGTCCTTATATTCCTATTCAATAATGTGCAATAAATAATATCAAGGAAAAATTGAGCAGGAAAAGGTGGTAGAGACTGATGGGATGTTAGGTTATATAGGCTGGTCATGAAAGCTTTCTCCGTTAGCTTATTTCTGAAAGTAGTGTAGGCTTTGAGCCATGTAGATATCTGGGAGAAAAATGCTCTAGACTTGGGCACAGCAAATGCAAAGCTCGTAGAGAAAGCCCTTTCAGGCAGAGGGAAGAGCAGATGCAAAGGTCCTGAAGTGAAAGCACACATGACACCCTCTTGGACCCACAAGAGGAGGTCAGTGAAGGTAGAGGGGAGTGAGTGAGCATGGGTGGTAGGAGCCTGGTGGACCATGGAGACAAGAGTGAGGACCCTGGATTTATTCTAAACGTGACGGGGATCTATTGGGCAGCTTTGAATGGAAGAGTGCCATAAACATATTCATATTTTGGAAGGATTCCTCTGGATTCTGTGGGGTGGCCAAATGCAAGAACAGGAAGAGCAGTTGAGAGGCAACTGCAGCAGCTGAGTGAACCATAACAACCTAGGTGGTAGCAAGTGGTGATGAAGGCAAGAGATTGGGGACTCTGGATATATCTTGACGGAAACAGTGAAAGGACTAGTGAATGGTTGAGATGTTGAGTGTGAGAGAAAGACAGGTGTCAAGGACGACTCCAAAGTTTTGACCTGAGCAGATGAATGAGTGGTGGTGCCTTTTTCTGAGATAAGGAATTCTGGTGGAATGCAGGTTTGGGGGCAAGAACCAGGAATTTGGTTTTGAACAATTAGCTTTTAAACATCTTTTAGAGAATCAAATGGACATATGGAGTAGCAAGTTGAAATATGAATTCACAGATATGTTGGGCTCAAGATATAACTTTGAGGGTTATAAGGTTAGAAAGGGAACTAAGTGGGATACCATCAGTGGATAGAGGTGCAGATGTAGAATGAAAATATAATGAGCTCATGGCCTTGTGCATGCCAATATTTAGGTCAGAAAACAAAGAAGATGAAGAAAGAGCAGCTACGGAGGAAGGGAATGTGTGAAGTTCCAAGGCTGCAAGAAGAATATGAAGTATTCATCTGGAGAAGTATTCATCTCTGCCACATTCCGCCCATCGGTCAAGTATGATGAAGATGGAGAAATGACCACTGGGTTGAGCAACGTGCAGGTATTGGTGACTTTGACAAGCATGGTTTTGGTGGAATGGTTGTGGGGATGAAAAGAGAATGGGAATCAGGAAGCAGGGGGTAGTACAAATTGTTCTGAAACATGAAAGGTCCAAAGAGAGTTTTTTAAGGTGGAGATTTTATACCCCGTTTATACATCCACTCAAGAGGGACAAATTGATGATACAGGACAAAAAGAGACCAAAGCAAGGAACATGGATGAATCTGATTCTAGCATAAACAACAATGCACTAATTTCATTTATTAAAAATTGTTTGGTATAGCCATATAGCCAACCTGAGCTTTATACTTCTTTCCCATCTATTAATAAATGAAGGCCCACAGATTGCCATTTTGATCTCTATTGAATAGAATTAGACCCCTTATTCAGAAAAAAATTTCAGTAATGCTAGCAAAATATCCGAAATGAATTTTTAAGCTAATATGTTGGCTATAAATTATAAAATGCTTTCTTTCGGTTATTTTTTAATAACCCAAATTAAACCCTGACTAAATATATATATATATATATATATTTTTTTTTTTTTTCTTCATTGTTACCATGGGACTCAGGATTGAGAGAGGGAGGGAGAGAAAGAAGAAAAGAGAACGAGTCATGTCATTCTTACTGAGGAGTAAAGAAGAATTAGAGAATGGAGTTGGCTAAGGGTGGTAAATGTTTGCTGTTTCTAGTCTTTGGGTGCAGTCTGCCTCCTTGCAAAATCGCTGACCGGCAAGTGCACTGTATAAAGGAGTGAGGCTTGGCCAGAGAAGGTGCAGGGTTGATAGCCAGGGAAAATCGGACCAAACAATGGAGAGACTCGTGAATAAGTGGGGGGGGGGTATCAATCCCTTGCCTGCCTCATTCCGAGTTCCCCTCACTATCATTTCCCTTGGAATGCATGCCCCAGGAAACTGTTAGCACAGATTTTACTTCCTGCCCTCTATCCCAGGGAAGCTGGGGTAAGACATCCAGTAACACTTTCCTTGTCTGGGCTCAGGGATTCTCCAGCAAGTTCAGCTCAGCCCCCTGGGTACAAGCAGGGGTTCCCCCCACCATCATCTCATTGCATGTCCTATACTTCACCCCTCTTTTCCTGGGTTTTGGGTGTCCTGGGACATTTGTGAAGTGTGCTATCAACATGGGATAATCAAATGGGGCTTGGGACAGGTGGGGTAGCACTTCCCTGAGTGAAGGCCTGGGGAGAATGGCTCTGCATTCCACACACCTCCCAGGACAGGAAAGAGACCCCCTCTGTCCCCATCCTGCCCATCCTCCCAGAACCCTTTTTCACCCCTCCAAGTCGTCTAACCTCCTTCTCAGTTTTAGGAAAATGCGTCTTTTTCTGTCCTGTCTCCCTTCCAGGGACTTGCTGAAACTCTCATTCTCCTCAGTTGTACAAGCTCTCTTATGGCTTGTTAAATGCAGTTGCTCTTTCCTTGATGCGGCGAAAGCTTTCATTTTCTTATCCCAGGAGGCAAGAGAAAATATTTGCATTCCATTTTTCTGATGCAACAAAACAGTTTAGATTTCCAAATTAAGTAAGTCTGAAGGCGCACGCGGGGGTGGGGGGTGGTACGCAGCAAGCCTCAGATCAGGTTGCCGAATCTGATCGGTCATTTTCAGCTGTGTCTGGGTCCCAGCTTCCACTAGCCTCCCTGGTTCTTAAAAACACAGAATTACTTTAGAAGTGCTGACATCCACCGATCATTTAAACAAACGCTCAACTGTTCCTCTCAGTGCAACTTGGAGAAGGCGGGAAATGGCGGGAGTTACGCGCCCCTAGACAAGAAGGCTGAGACGGCCTTGCAGGGTGGAAGGCGGGCTCGAAGTGCTCCGAATGCCTCCCAGTTTCTGTGTATTGATTTGAGAGGAATCCTACATTTGTTGCCAGCCCCCTCTCTCCTCCAATTGGCAGTAGGGCCACTAGATCTCTGGGCAAAGCCCCCATTCCCTCTGCACCGGGGGGGACTGAACCTCTCCCAGCCCCGGAAACAAGCCCTGACTGCCGCGGCCACAGGGAAAGGTTCCGGGAGGGACTTCGCTAGGTTGCCAGGTCAACATGCTCGCGTTTTCCCTGAAATTTAAAGGAGTTGCCCTGGCGCAGCTTTTTTTTTTTTTTTTTTTTTTTTAACCCCTAGGCAGTTTACCTTCCACAGCTCTGAGGACTGCAGTGGCAGGTAAGAGACAGGACCTGGAAAATGCCATCTACCTGCTGAATCAGTGACTCATCAATGACAATTCAGTTGCTCAAGCCAATAGAGTCCCTTTATTTTTTAAGCCAGTTGAAGTTGAGGTTTCTGTCACTTATGATCAGGAGATTTCCAACTGATATGCAGCGTACATTTATTTTAACAAAACTAGCATTTTAAGTAAGGCAGATAAGACATGAGGCTATTGTTCTATTTGTTGATGTTACTAAACATAATTTTTAAAATCAGCAGATTAACACTGTCAGTTATATGAGATGACATTTAATAATAATGCCCTTTAATCATTTAGTATTTTTTCCATCAAGTATCATATGACCAGAATCTGTCACGACAAATTAAATTACTCTCAGTGGTGTATGTTCTGGTCACTTAGGGTAAAATTTATAAATTAGTTATAGGGGATGTTACTTATGAAGCATCATAATCTAATTAAAATGCCAGAAGGATCCTCAGAAGGAAAAAAGAGAAGAACACTTCAGTCTTCTAATTTAAGACATTTTCAATGATGTTTTTACCAGTCTAAAGTGAAATAAAAATAAAAATAAAAATTTACATTTTCCCACATTCTTTCTTTTCTGAAATGCTTAACCTAAAAAACATTTTTTGTTAATTGTGAGGAAGGAATAAAAGAGTAAATTGGATACATGTAACCCATCCAAGTTCTTGCCATGTTGATAGGTTATTTCAATTTCAGCTAGAAGAAAATTAATTGTTTTTTTCTATTGTCTCAGAACTTTTTGCTACTCAAACATGTGTGGCCCACAAAAAATCAAACAGGACTCTAGTTAAAATTCTGGAAGAAATATAAGAAGTAAAAATCCACACAGTTTTGAAGCCTTAATATACTTACATTCTTCACCTTTGCAGACCATCTTAAAATCTGATGTCTTTCTGGTTTGCGTTAGAACAGGGATTGCGCTGTGAAATTTTATACCACATTTCACTTGTTTATAGATACTCCAGTGTAAAATGGCTCAAGTCCTCTCTTGGACCTTCCTTCTACTAAATAACTCTGAATTTGGAGTTAAACGAGCTTTCAGGACACACAGGTACCAAGCTTTATGTACAATGCTTACACTGATTGATAGGCAGCTGGGTTAATTTAGTCACAAAAAGTCCATTGATTTCTCAAATTGCCAGTTGACTTTTAAAAATTTATTTGCTGAACTGACTAGCTGTCTCTTCAAATAAATTTTAGAATTTAATTCTGGGGAAAACTTCAGCTCTTCTGAAGGTAATAAATTTTCTTCATTTGCTAAGAAGAAACTTTTGCAGCTTTGAATGTTTCTGTCTTTAGAGTTTTTACCAGGAAGAACCAAAGTCCAACTTTAAGCTCAATCCCAGCAATTATTTCAGGCTTTACAGTTGGCATGTTTACTTTTTTTTTTTTTTTTTTTTTTTTAGGTACTGGGACCAGAGGATTGAACCCAGGACCTTGTATGTGGGAAGCCGGTGCTCAACCACTTGAGCCACATCTGCCCCCTCCTTTTGTTTTGATTTTATATTTTCAAATTTTACTTTTTACTCATGTACTCTTGAGTATATGTTTTGATAATAAATTCTCTTGCACATTTTTTAAAAGAGTCTATGGAAAAATGATCCCCTCTCCTCCCCCCCCCTCCCCAGGGAACATGACTAAATAAATCAGATGGATAAACTATACACTTCTGAGATTTTATTTTATTTTTTTTATTTTAATGTTTATTTATTATGCATTTATTTCACAAAATCACCTTTGAGATTTTGCCGTAAGTTTATCCATACTTCTGCATAAAATATCTTTCTAGGTTGCATACCTCTCTTTTTTAATATACATAAGTAGAAGTACTGAAAAAAAAACATCCTTTCTGTCAGTTTCTCTTGGAAACCCCATTACTGACAAACTGCCATGGTCTGTGTGTATGTGTCTTATAATATTCCTTTACATCGGCATTTTCCAAACTAGTGTCAGGAAACACCCCCCAATATCTGTCAAACCGGTGTATATTCATACACTAAATACTACTGGGCAATAAAAATGACCAACTATTGATGCACCCAACAACATGGATTAATCTCAAAAAAGTTATGTGGAGTGAAAGAATCCAGACTTGAGAGGGCGCACACTGCGTGATTCCATTCACGTGATGTTCTAGGGCAGGACTACTCCATAGCTATAGCACTCGGGAAGTTTTTTGTGGCGATGGAAATGTCCTCTGTCTTGACGGAGGGGTTCACGACTGTGTGCCTTTGTCAAAATGCATTGAATGGCACCCTTAAAATGATACTTTATAGAGTGGATTCATTAAAAAAAAAAATCAGTGCCCTATGAGATACCAGTATATGGCCCTTGAAGAAAAAAAAAATGGCCGGCGTTGTGGTGGAAGAACTTTGGGAAACAACAAACTAAACGTGGTCTAACTGGTTTGTTTTTGCAGTACTTTTCAGAACGTATGCTAACGTGAACTAAAATAATCATGTTCCAACCCCCATTAAAAATTAAACAGGAAAATTCTACTAGATAAGCGGCTGCTCTGCATATTTGAAGAACAAGTCTATCTAGTAGCTTCTACACCAGGAAAATCTCCCCCACCCCTGGCTACAACAAAATGAAGTGCACAACAGCAACCATAACCAATGAAAACTAAACTGGAAATTAAAGTCTAAAGGCAAACATCTTGTTTAGTTGAGTGTGTGGGATGATCATCATAAAAGTTCAGTCTCTTAGCGGCAGTCTAACCTCCAAATCCTTAAGTGTACTTTGTTCACTTTTGTACATTTCTCTACCATTTCATCCTTACAGTCAAAGCATTCCTTGAACTGTCACCACTATATTTTCCAGCCTGAGATAAGCATCTTTCCTCTTCATTATGGAATGAAATTCAAAGAAAATGTGAGCCCCTATATCTTGTGAATTTGTAATGTTTTAATAGGAATATTTCCTCTGGGGAAATTCAATGACATTTTCATGAGGTACCTTCTTGGAATTCTGTAAAATGCAATACCAGTGGCCTTCAGGGGACATTTAAGAGATAATTTGCAGCTAAGGGTAAGTAAAGAGGAAAGTGAGTTTTGAGAGGCAGGGATGACCAGATAAACTCGGAGACTGCAAAGCTTTGCTCATCCTGGCACGTTGAGATGGGAACACAGAGCCCCAGAGATGCACACTGTTGCATCTTCTAGAAACTGAAGCAAAACAAAAATTTAGCCTAGAGAAATTTACAGTTCTCCAAGAGAGCACTAATTTTCATAATGTTTCTAGTTTTTCAGTTTTTGGTGTTTTTTTTTTTAACAAGCAGCCACTGTACTAACATCTGAAAAACCAAATGCAAGTTCACATGTTTCAGACGTTGCAGATGAACAAGTAATGTAGGAATTATCTAAATGTGTCTTTTGGAAGGTTAAAAATCTGTTCCAATGATTTTAGTGAGGAAAAAAAATAGATTCAACTAAAATTGCGGGTTTTTTTTTTTTTTTTTTCATCAAAAAGAAGGCAAATGATGTAAGAAATTACTGTAATAGGAAATTCCCCTCTATGGTGGTTAAGTTCCTGTGTCTACTTAACTAGGCTATGATGTCCAGTTATTTGGTCAAGCAAGCACTGGCCTGATTGCTACAGGGGCTATTTCATTGACTTAAATCATCAGGAAGTTGATTGCATCTGTGGCTGATTACATCAACAATCAACTAAGGAGATTGCCTTCAACAATGAGAGAAGTCTCTCCAATCAATTGAAGGCCTTAAAGGGAGGAATGATTATTTCAGCAGTCAAAGAGAGAATATCCATCTCCGCTTCAGCCAGTCACCTTCTCCTGGGGAATTCACTGAAAACCTTTATCGGAGTTCCCAGCTTGTGGCCTGCACTGTGGCATTTGGACTTGCCCATCCCCACCGTTACATGAGACAATTCTATAAAAATCTCATAATATTTACCTATGTCTCCTGTCAGTTCTGTTGCCCTAGAGAACCCTGACTCATAGACCCTCCAAAAGATCTATTTTGAAGAGGCCATGGAACCAGCATGGACCAGGCTGTAATCCTCCAAACTCTTTCTTGAAATTGTCTGCCTCTTGTTTCAATTGTTGATCCTTCTTTCATTCTATTAGATGAAAGTTGCATATTCAAATAAAAGGTGTAGTATAATAAATACACCTTCTATCACTAGGAACAGGAGGCTTAGAAACTGCTGTCCTGGAGTGAATTGATTCGGGAGTTGAAGAGGGCTACAAAAGTGGGAAGTGGAGTCAGTGCCCTGGTTGTCAGTCAGTAGATGTTCTTTGCCCTATTTTATCACAAAAAGGGGAAGAAATACTCCATCGAATGAAGATTCCTCTGCATTTTAGCACTGCTTTTTCTCCTGTAGTTGGCTTTTGAATGAGGATGACAATGGCAGAGGTGAAGAATGAAGCTGAGACCTCTTCCATGGTTTCTATGCCCCTCTGTGCAGTCATGTATCCTGCGTTGAATGAGCTAAAACGAGTAAATCTGCCTACAGCTCAGACACAGAGAGCGGCTTTCATTAAGGCTGAAAAAGAAAATCCGGGTCTCACGCAAGACATTATGATCATTTTAGAGAAAACAAGTGTAGAAGTTAACTTCACAGAGTCTCTTCTTCTTATGGCAGCTGATGAGACAGAAGAATATCTAGTTGAACGACTAGAGCCAAAATTCCTGGACCTAAATGAAAAGGCACGAGCACTTAAATTCTCAGTAAGATCCCAGATGAGATAAATGAAAGAGTGAGGTTTCTGCAGACAGTCAAGGATATAGCTAGTGCAATAAAAGAACTTCTTGATACAGTGAATAATGTCTTCAAGAAATATCAATCCCAGAACCACATTGCACTTGAAGACCAAAAGAAAGAATTTGTAAAGTATTCCAAAAGTTTGAGCTATACTCTGAAATCGTATTTTAAAGAAGGCAAGGCAATAAATGTGTTTGTAAGTGCCAACCGACTAATTCATCAAACCAACTTGATACTTCAGCCCTTCAAAACTGTGGCCTGAAAGTTGTATATGTTTAGAGAAGTACTTCTCAATGGCAGTATTGACCTGCCTTTATCTGTAAATTTTCAAGTTTGACTGTATAATTTATCAGTCCCTCCTGAAGGGGTCTAATCTAGGATGTTGAATGGGATTATTGCCATTTTACACCATATTTTTGTAAAATGTAGTTTAATTATAATCTCACACTGAAGATTTTGCATCACTTTTGCTATTATCATTCTTTTAAGAATTACAAGCCAAAAGAAATTATGGGAAGCGGATGTGGCTCAAGTGATTGAGCTCCTGCCTACCACATGGGAGGTACTGGGTTCGGTTCCTGGTGCCTCCTGGAGAAGATGAGCAAGACAGCAAGTTGGTGCTACAGGCTGGCACAGTGAGCTGATGCAACAAGAGACACTAAGAAGAAACAATGAGAGAGACAACAAAGCAGGGAGTGGAGGTGGCTCAAGCAATTGAGCACCTCTCTCCCACATGAGAGGTGCCAGGTTCGGTTCCCAGTGCCTGCTAAAGAGAAGATAAGCAGACACAGAGAGCACACAACGAGCACAAACAACGAGGGGTTGCGGGGGAGGGGAATAAATAAATACAATAAATCTTAAAAAAAAAAAAAAGAAATTACACCTTAATGTGTATATATCATTCCTTAAAAGAATTGTAAATATTTGTGTTTGTTTCTGACATTTTTAACTTGAAAGCGATATGCTACAAGATAATGTATTTAACAATATTTGATGGTGAATATTCAATAAATAGTTTACATCTGTTAAACATTTCTTTACCTGTAAAAATACATATATATGTATATGTATGTATGATCAGAAGACTAAGACAACTCCATATAATGACTAAAGAATTTCCAACTAAAGCTTATTAGCAGTTTATCAGATAGTAAAGCAACATGAATTCCTATTTTTTATCCTTAATCACTTTGGGCAAAAAGTAGTATATGGTAATATTTTCATTATTACTTATAGAGGTACTGAATATTTTTCCATTATTTCTGCCTGTTTTAAGAGACATATGAGGAAGAGGTAGCAATTTATAGTGTCTGCACACAATAATGACACTTTTGAACTCTATGACAATGTAAATTTGACTTTTAGAAATGAAGTCTTTTTGGTTTACTGGACCCTAAGAAGCTTTGCACTTTTTCCCCCCTAAAAATAGCTGCAATTAGTAGTAATTTGAAGCTATACCAATGCTAGTTGGTTTGAAATTGTCATGGGTGTTGGTATTAAATACACTCTCAATCTGTACAGTTTTATTTCACCATAGGGAAGTTTTAAGGTAATTATGTATCAAGTATTCATGTTAAGTGATATCATTTTTCAATTATGATAAAACAAAGGGAAAAATCAGAATTTGGTCATCTTTTATAAAGATTTTAAATGTTCAACTGAAAGAAAAAAAAAAAAAAGAAAAGAAACTGCTGTCCTTATAAACTGGTCTCAGAGTACAGAGGTCATATTATACATCGATTGTTCTTTGCTTTGAAAACTATTTCTGTTCTGTTGCAATCCTATTAAAAGTATTTATTAAAACATTACAGAGCACTCTACACAGCTGGTTTTCAAACTCCAGCTCCAGCAATAAAAATTCCCTTTGAATAATGCGCACAGAAATGTAATCTCAGGCTTGAGTCAAAAACCATTAATAAGAGCATCTCTTATAAAGAGATGAAGAAAATAAGAATTTCAGTGATTTTTAATGTCTTTTAACATAAATACGACTCAGGATTATATCTGCCCCCGATTTGTTTGGTGATGTTAAGTTGAGATTATTTTCCGCCTAATTCTGGCTCTTCCAGCAAATGACCCAGCTGATGAGATAAGCTTCCAGAGCTAGATTCATGCACTAGTATATGGTGGCAGGTGCCAAATTATGGTGATATTTGCCCTTGATAAAGGGCAAATCAAGGCCGGCAGTGAGGGTCCCAATGTGCATATAACACCGTCAAACATGGGCAGCGTGGCATGACATGAATTGGTCTTATGGAGGGTATTTGTTCTGCAATGCTGGAGTAGTTTATAGCAATAGCAAAGAGCTGCAGGCACTCAAATGGCAGCTAAATATGAATATGCTCATTTCCTGAGAGGCCAACTCTGATTCTCATCCAGGGAAAACATCCACCAAAGTCAACGCTGCACAGATGGTATAATCAGAACTTCTCTGGTGGTTATGCGTGGCAACTCATTTAGATATAAAGTAAGATCAGGCCATATATTTGACCAGAAAAAGTAAGTCCATATCAAGGATATAAGATGTGAAATGGCCTTGACTCCTGTTTCCTCTCTTTTCCATCATTCATATGTTATACTTGAAATATCAGGAGTTTTCCAATTCATAAGAAATGCTGAAAAATTAGTTGTACATTTTTCTGGGTGCAAGGGGACGAGAATAAAATTTCCTTAATTGGTCTTTTTTAATAAAATTTTATTGATGTATATCTTTCATGCATGAACATACATAAACAATAAGTGTATAGCAAAAGCTCTGAACTTACAAAACAAGCATGCATATCATCATACAGGGGTCCCATACTTCCCATCACCAACACCTTGCATTGTTGTGAAATATTTGTTACAAACTATGAAAGCACATCATCAAAATATTACTACTAACCATAGTCCATATCTTACATTTGCTTAATTAGTCTTAATTCTTACCTTCTGACACTCTCTCCACTGTAGACCAGGAAAGCATTGCTGTGGAACATGTGGCTACACTTGGCAGGCCCTTTGGGAAGAAACAGAAGCAGGAGCCATGCAGTAGCACCTTGTGAGAAGCTGGGGAAAAGGACTAGGTCAAAAGAAGAGCCGGAGGCAATCTCACTTTACCACAAGGATAAGTGCAATGGTAGCAGGTCAAGACAGCCATGCTGGAATCACCTCAATGAATTTATCAAGGTCCACGTGTATCAGTGTCCACGTCTATCAAGGTCTACATTTATCAGGGCCCATATTTTTCAAGGTCCATGTTGTTAGAGGTTCATGTCCATCAAGGTCCATGTTTGTTGGGTCCACGTTTGTCAAAGTCTGCATCGGTCAAGTTCCATACAACAGAGTCCATGTTTGTCGGGTCCACAATTGTCAAGGTCCACATTTATTTAGACCCTTGTCATGTACAGAGCATGAGCAGAAAAGATGGTTAAAATCTTCCTCTTCAGGTGTACATATAAACAGTAGATGGTCCACACGCTTGCTGATTTCTTCTGTCCCAAGTGGTACCATGCAACCAGAAACTCCAATGCATGTGGGAATAGGAGGAAAGCTCAGGAGAGCAGATCTTCTGGAGGGACTCACCAAACCAGCATCCATCAGCATCGTGGGTGCAGTGCAGTCTGCTCCAGGCAGCATTTCCTTTACAAGTCCATCTGGAGAGCAGATTCTCTGAGGGGCACTATGGGGTCTTCTGTACATTAAATTTTCATAGATGTTTTATGAACCACCTTGAAAAGCTCTCACTGAAATCCAAGTTCAAGTCAATGACCTGAAATTAAATACAGAAAATATATCCTGTTATGAGTCTAGCCAAGAAGACCAGAATCTCCATCTGTGGACCCAGCTTCCTGCCTGAGCCATGGCTGAGGACCAGTCCTTTAGGTATATGAAGATGTGCTTCCCAGGTTGGGCTCCCTCTTCTCTGTCCCAGTCCAGCTGCAAAGACAAGAGTCCAGAGGAGATGGCCTGTTGGAAGCCTGTGGCCCAATGCAGCCTATTTTCTTTGGCCAACACTGTGCTTTTGAAAACATTTAAATAATAGCAATCATGTAAGCATTGAGAGGTTTCATGTTAAAAATATAGAGATTCCAGCTTCTCTAGAAAATTCAGAAGCTCTTAGCCTCCAGTATGGAGGGAACTTCCTGGGGCCAAGAAATGACCACTTTATTGGATGAATCATGTACCCACAGTTTGCTCAGGCCCTTCTGGACCCATCTGCTAGGTACTTGGAGGTATTTGAGGTTTCTGTCCTCCTCCAGAGAGATGAAAATGCCCTCTTTCTCAGAGCAAGGCCAGAGTCCCAGGGTGAGACTTGGAGCATTGCCCTACATGAAGATCTAGACTAGGCACTCCTCCATGATTCTCCTAGATCCTTTGACTATTTTAGACTTGGAAAATATACATTTTTTCATTATTATTTTTTTTTTTTTTAATTTACTAGGTCAATGTTGTAAGAACTGATCACAAAACCAAGCCCAGCATGTCATCAATGTAACTGTCAAGGACAAAGGGCAATCAGACAGGAGAGAGCTCTGGGCACATATGTCCCTGGAGGTAAGAGACACAATAAGCACAGATTCATGTTGTATTGGAAAACAGGTGTCAGCTTCTGGGAAGTTCTCTGGTAAGTCAATGGGACATCCTTTCCCAGATCACAGAGTTTAATTACAGACACCACTGCAGCTAAGGATTCGGAGAAAGTCAGAAGTGTATAACTTTTTGCAAAAAATTCTTTTATTGAGCAACCTACTGGAATATTTTGAGAATTTGGGATTAAAGGTATGTCTTATGTGCAAAGTAATGTAAATGATGACTGTTAAAAGAGGTGTTAAATTGAATTATGTTACTTTTACAGGTTTTATTCATCACATTAAAGGTTTTGAAAGACCAATGTGTGTTCTTTGCTGTTTATATAAAGAGTGAAGAAAAGTGTTAATAGCAATTCACTTATTAAGACCGACTCTGTTTTGTACTTAGTTAAAAAGTTTTTTCTTCTGAAATAACCCTCTGAGAACTGGAAAATCGCAAAGCATTAAAAAACTAATTAAGTACCTGCCAAGTACCCACTTTCCTGTAAGATTGTAGCAATATAATCTACCGAAGTTTGGAATCACCAGTGCTTTTTCATTTGCCTTTTCTTTTCCAGGCAGGAACTATTTTGAGATTTAATTTCCTGTGTCAAAAGTATCTTGCCTAGAGAAAATAATACATTCGAGTCTTTCCCAGACCACAGCAGAGCGAGATTGTAATAAACTGTTCAAAGTCATAGTTTCTTACACCAGACTTGGTAAGATCACAAATAAAACTATCATTTTTAAAATGTGGAAAAGTACCAGTCCTGGTGAAACATTTTAGTTATTAGATATAATAAGAAAGAGTTCTTCTATTAGAAAAGTGGGGATGGCCATGAAAATGTAGTGATCCTAATAAACTTTTCTCAAGGCCTTTCTGGGCCGAAAGGTTCTGACAGAACCCTGTGTGGGTCACGTATGAACGCTCGTCACTTCCCATCTTTCTTGTCTGGTGGAGCTTTCAGTCTTCCTCCCCCTTTCCTTTTGTTATGCTCCATATTCAAGAAGAAGAGAAAATAAGTGATTTAATAGCTGCTGTGGTAGATGTTAGGTATGCTGCCCAGATCTCCCCTCAAAACAAAGGCCCTCAATCCCCAACTGCTGGGAATGTCCCCAGCTGATGCCACATACCTGACCCCTCCTTGGGAATTGCCATCAGCACAAGGATGCTGCCTCATCCAAGGTATTATCCCCTCCCTAGAAGATACAAGATCTATACCCCTTGTCTCAAGGCATGACAGCTCAAAGGGCAATTCTATTTCTAGATCTCCCCATGGTTAGCTAAGGCTGCTGCTGCCCCTTCATCACAGCCCATCTCCTCCTCTGAGCAATCCTCCCTCACCTCTCTCCCAGGGGTAGTTTCCAAGGCAGCTCCTCAAAAGCCGTTGCCTGTAAATCTCTCTTGCAGAGTCTGTTTCATAGGGAACCCCAGCTCTAACATAGATTCTGCCATTGCATGTTTAAATAGAACGTTGGCAAAAATATCAAAATATCCCAACCGTTATAAAGTGTGATGTGCTTATCACAAAATTCTCTCTTAGGCAGTGTTATTGAATTGATACTGACCAAATGATAATATTTTTGTTTAAATATGGCTAAATT
The DNA here is from genome assembly GCA_026826555.1 of Tolypeutes matacus. Lineage (NCBI taxonomy): Eukaryota > Metazoa > Chordata > Mammalia > Cingulata > Chlamyphoridae > Tolypeutes > Tolypeutes matacus. The sequence goes on along the minus strand of JAKSZT010053762.1, from coordinate 716,241 downwards.
AACATGATACCAAACAGCTCTCAACCAGCCAATTTAGTGGGAACAAAAATTCTAAAGTTAATCACTTTGAAGTATTAACATCTATTTGGGGCAGCTACTTAATTACCTGAAATGTATGACCATTAAATTCAAGTGAGCTATTAAAAACAGCACTTCCCATTTAAATTGTGCTTTGAACAGCCTTGGTTACGAAGAATTCCTCCTCCTACACAATCTAAGTAACTCTTATCAATACCAGTCTATGTTGTAAGAATTATCAGCCAAAAGATGGAAGAAAGACACATGATTTCTCAGCTGATTTTGGAGGTTGCATATTCCATACATAGCTGAGCAATTTGGGCAGGGGTTGAGCTGTGGGATGAATGCAGAAATATTCCCTTCCCTATACAAACCTGGCCATGTCCTCCAAGGGGGTGGGAAGAATGTGCTGTTTATGCATAATTTCTTTTTATTTTTTTTATTTTTTTTTAAAGATTTTATTTATTTATTCATTTATCCCCCCCTTGCTGCCTGTGCTCGCTGGGTCAGCCAACCACGCCATGCAGGCGGGCTTGCCTTCACCAGGAGGCCCCGGGAACCGAACCCAGGGCCTCCCATATGGTAAACGGGAGCCCCACTGATTGAGCCACAGCCGCTTCCCTCATAATTTCTTTTTAGATTCTCTTTCAATAGAAGTCTGCTGATGATCCATATAAGAAGAGGGAATGAGTCAAAGAGGGGAGTGATTTGGCAAAGAAGATGTGCTTTCTGTTTCTTTTCTTTCTTTCTTCAGTCTCTAAGTCTGGCCGTCACACTTGCCAAGCTGATCCCTAGGGCCCTGGGGAAGTTTGGGGTAGGGTGGGGGTATGGGGATTCTTCCCTTTCTTAGGAAAGCATGGCCTGGCAGGTACTGGTACTTTTTTCCCAGACTTTTCTAAGTAGAGGGATGGAGGTCAACAATAAATTTTCCTAATCAGTTATATTTTTCCTAGAGGCATGTGGCATGCATGGCTCATTGCATTTCCTTACCATGAAATCCTTGAAGAAAGTTTCCGGCATGTTCGTGAGAACTGTGTGACCAACTCACAAAAGGCAAAAGGTAACCTTTTTTTCCAAATTGGGTTGTTTGTCTTTTTATCATTGAGTTGTAGGATCTCTTTATATGTCCTAGATATTAAACCCTTATTGGATATATGGTTTCCAAATATTTTCTCCCATTGAGTTGGCTGCCTTTCCATGTTCTTGACAAAGTCCTTTGAAGCACTGAAGTATTCAGTTTTGAGGAGGTCCCACTGACCTATTTTTATTTCCTTTAGTGGTTCATGCTTTGGTGTAAGGTCTAAGAAACCATTACCTACCATAAGATCTTGAAAATGCTTCCCTTTGTTTTCCTCCAGGAAAACAAAGAGTTTCGTGGTCCTAGCTCTTATATGTAGGTCTTTGAGCAAACACATGGAGTTAATATCTAGAATATAGGTCACCAGAAGCTAGAATGAGGGTAGAGAATGGGGAGCTGATGCTTAATTTGTGCAGAATTTGTAATAAGGTTGGTTGTAAATGTTTGGAAATAGATAGAGGTGATGGTATATTATAGCCAGCGCTGATACGTGTGTGTGATTGTGGTTGAAAGGGAAAGTTTAGGCTTGTATATGTCACTAGAAGGAAAGCTAGAGGATGAAACATGGAGCTATATAATATAATGAACCTTGTTGTAGATGATGAGTGTGGTCAATAGTACAAATATAAGCCATGAATTAGAACAAATGTACATCATTATTATAAGGTATTAATAATAGGGTGGTATATGGATAAAAAATACACCTAAAGCAAACTATTGACTATGACTGAGGAAGGATAGAGGGAGTGATAGGTGACTACTAAGGAGTAGGGGATTTTTCTCTTTGGAGTAATGAAACTGATCTAAAATTGATTGTGGTAATGAACGCACAACTCTGTGACTACACTAAAAGTCATTAATTGTACACTTTGGATGGATTGTATGGTATGTGAATATATCTCAATAAAATTGCTTTTTAAAAAAAAGGAAATCATGTCGCTGAAAGCAACATACCAACGATAGGGATAAAGCTGCAATGAGAAGGGAAATGGTCAATTATATCAATAAATGTGAGTGGACAGAACTCACCTATTTAAAAAAATAAAGGTCATCGACATTATTTTCTTTTCAAATCCAGCACTTTGTTGCCTACAGGAGGCATACTTGGAATAAAAACTCATAAGCATATTAGAAAGTGAGCTCTACCCCCTTGGTACAAAGTAGCAGATATTTGTTTCTTAATAAAAGTCACTGAGACACAATAGCCACATATAATAATCAAACACGGTTGACTACTTGGAACAATTCTGAATTTCTGCAACCTCAAAAGCATGCTGGACAGAGGAATAATGAAAATACATTTTACGATCCAATGATAGGATATCAAGAATTAGTAGTAATGCTATTCCTCAGAAGAATACCAAAAAAAAAAAAAAAAAAAAAAAAAAATGTAGACTTCTTGGGCAGGTTGGAAATATCAAGATGGATATTCTAGTGGAAATCTAAGATGTGGAAGCATTGCACAAAGCTGCCACAGCATTGCTTAGGCTGGTCCTAGCCTCCAGGACATAAGCTGAAGCTTGAATAGGCACTAAAATTCTGTGGGTTTGATTAAAAATGTCTTCAGTTGTTTATGATCACGTTCTATATGTCTGACCTGAGTTGTTGAAGGCCAGCCAGAAGACAGTCACAATTGTGATTACTGTACTGTTTGTTTATTTGTTTTTTTTTTTTCTTTTTTTTTTTTTAAAGATTTTATTTATTTATTCATTTATCCCCCCCTTGCTGCCCGCGCCCGCTGGGTCAGCCAACCACGCCGCGCAGGCAGGCCCACCCTCACCAGGAGGCCCCGGGAACCGAACCCGGGGCCTCCCATATGGTAAACGGGAGCCCCACTGATTGAGCCACAGCCGCTTCCCCTGTTTGTTTATTTGGTTGTTCCCCACCCCCTCTTCTCTTTTTTGTCTTTTCCCTTCTTTAGCCCCTACCGAAAGCAGACATTCCCTTCTAAGATTTTTTTCTTTATTCTTAAAGAAGTGTTATATACATAGAAGTTACATTGAAAATAGAGGGGATTTCCATGTACCCCACCCTTCCCCCTCCCACACTTTTCCACATGAACATCTTTCATTAGTGTGGTATATTGTTACAATTGATGAACACATATTGAAGTATTGCTACTAAACATGGTCTGTAGTTTACATTATGGTTTACACTTTGTACCGCACAATTTTATAGGTTTTGACAAAATGTATAATGGCCTGAATCCATCATTACAATATCATGCAGAACAATTCTAATGCCCCCATATTACACCTATTCTTCCCTCTCCCTCCCCTCTGAACCTCTGGTGATCACTGTCTTTATATCAATGTTACAAGTTCTTCCATCTATGATTCATTTTAAAACCAATAATATTACTCCCCCAATAATGTAACAATACGAAAAGAAAAGCAGCAGTGTAGTAAAAATAAATCAACAAATTATCTGATATAAGCCAGCTTCCAAATATGAAAAGTAAAAATACAGCTCAATCAGGTCAATGTTGCCAGTTCATTGGGCAAGGAAAGGTGACATTTCCACACAGCTTAGAAATAAGGTTACTCTCTTAGAGTGAAAATTTAACCACCCTAAAATATTGTTTGTATATGGAAAGATGTGGGACTATCAGGTATGATCAAGGGGTTATGGAGGAGAAAGAGATGGTAAGGACTAAAATGGGACTATCACTCAGGAAACTGAAATCACAACACTCCTGCTGTGCCTTGTCTGAAGGATCAATATTAATCAAAGAGAAATGATTTGGAAGTACTATAGACAAAAGGATCCTATGAAGTCAGGACTTTTCAGTGTTTCAACAAAACAGAGTGACGCTACTCTGGTCAACAGGAACTTCAGGTCCACCTATAGGAGTGATGGATGCATTAGCCACCACAGGACACAACTCTCAGCTTCCAATTCCCAGCTCCTTCTTAAGGTTGCCATCTGGCGAGATGCCATTAAGATGTCTGGATGTCTCACTCACACGTATTCTCCACCCCTAAATAACCTTCTAAGAAAAATTAGCCTCCCAAATAGAAAAGAACTGCTCCTTTATTCACTGAAAATTAATAAATTAACATTTGGGTTTATACTAATTGAGTTAGTATCTCTGAGCCTATACAACTAGGAGTCCTTTAAAAATGACTTTAGACTCTACCCTGGAATAGCAATCCTACCAAGGTGCTAATTCCTAGGAGAACACTGCCCGAGTAGCCAGCTGACACCCTCTTTGACCTCACAGTGGGACTGAGGCTTCAACACTGATGCTTGATCAAAATGACTGAAAATTCTGAGATCAGCCCTCCAAAAATACACCTAAGACCCTCTCTCTATATAATTTTCCATTGGAAAACATTTTCCCCAAGGAAGAAACTTCCTAAATATGCTTTTGCTTTGCCTTTCTATGCAACTTTTTCTTGATTAAGCAATAGACATTTCTTGAAATCCTCAGTACTTTCTACAAAAGGAAAAAATATGGTTTAATTTAGGCCACAAAACTTTATTGTTGAACCAAATTTACTTGACACAAACTTTCTATTGGGTGTAGATTTTTCATGCTCCAAAATTTCTGCTGGGTGTTTAATGTTGGGTCCAGAGTATCTGAAGAAAACCTTGCTAGGTTTTTCACCTCTACTCCTTAATATTTTGATCTGTAATTGTTCAGCACAAGCTTCATGAGGTAAGTAATCTTTTCTTATGAGAAAAGAAGTCTCAGCTGAGATTTCACATGGTGATTTGGGGAGAATTATACCACACAGGGCAACAAGAACAAAAACTCAATAAATAGCAGGAGAAGAATAATCAGCCTGAACATTCCTGGCAGCAAGGTATAATTCTATTTTATGTTATTTGGACTCTAGAATGGTTGAATCATTTAGGTGTTTCGAAATTTTAAAGTCAAAAATTTATAGTGAACTTTCAATAGGATATTTCTGTCCTCAAATACTTCAAATTCTCTAAAACGTTAAAGGAAAGAAAGTAGTGTTGGGGAGTTTTTTTGTTTGTTTGTTTGTTTGTTTTTGGCTTACTATCAGTAATGGTTTCATACTTAAAACTCTACAAGTAAAGATATGAACCTACAAAAGGAAGAAATCAGGAGATCACAATATGCAATGATTCTTGGCTTCACAGAGGGAGGGAGCTTCACAGGGTTCCATCATAGATGGCTTCCATTCCTTTATTTCCAATGTTATTTGATCCCCTTTCAACATGTGGCATAAAAACAGGGCTCGTGTGCATTTTACAGTAGAGTGCTATTGGTATTTTTTTGTAAGTCAGGGAGCCAGCCAAGGCCACTTTCCACAACCTTTCCTATCTATCTCTCAGTCAGCTCCCATCTTCCACTCAAGGCTTCTTCCTGCATGTAGCAGTTTGGCAGTTTGATATAATTATGAATTCCAAAAATAGATATTGGATTATGCTTGTAAACTGGTCTATTAATTTGGGTATGAATAAGTTATGATTAGGGCATTGACTGAGCCACGTCAGTAGGGCGTTGAGCCCCGCCCCTTGGTGGGTGGGAAAATCAAATATAAAAGGCATGGCAAAGGACAGAAGGAGCAGTTCTGATGTTGGAGTCTTGAGCTGGAGCCCTGGGAAGTAAGAGAGCTTGGTCGTGAGGAAGGAGAGAAGGCCCCAGGATAGAGACAAACCATTAGCCTGATAGTCTACAGCTGGCCTTGTGAAGAGAGGCAAAGCCTAGGGAGCCTCATAGTCTACACCTGACCTCGTGGAGGAAAGAGAGAGCTAAGCCTGGAGAGAAACACAGCCCTGGGAAGAGAGGAAACCAAGAAGCCTGAACCCTGGCAAATGTTGGCAGCTGTCTTGCTCCAACACATGGCAATGGACTTTGGTGAGGGAAGAAACTTACGCTTTATGGCCTGGTAACTGTGGACTTCTACCCCAAATAAATACCCTTTATAAAAACCAACCGATTTCTGGTATTTTGCATCAGCACCCCTTTGGCTGTCTAATACAGAATTTGGTACCAGGAGTGGGGTAGTGCTTTTTCAATTACCAAAATGTTGAAACAGTTTTATAAATGGGTAAGGGGCATTTTTTGGAGGAATTGTGAAATGCTTGATGGAAAAGACCTAGATCACTTTGAAGGGACTGTTGATAGCAATATGGACACTAAAGAGACTTTCTATGATGCCTTAGAAGTAAATGATGAAACTATTATTGGAAACTGGAGGAAAGGCAATCTGTGTTTTAAAGTTGCAGAGAACTTAGCAAGATTAATTCCTGGTGTTATATGGAAGACAGAATTTGAAAATGGCAAACCCAAGCATTTAGCTGAAGAACTTTCCAAAGTAAACCCAGAGAATGTGGCTTGGCTTCTCCTTGCAGCTTATAGCAAAATGCTAGATGAAAAAAATACGCTAAGGACTGAACTCTTGGGCACAAAGAAAAAGAAACTGATTCTGGAAATTCCAAGCCTCTGAAAATTGAGCTCCCAGATAATAGTGCCCCATTTGTGGACTTTACTAAACTTGGAACTTGTAAATCAGAATTGAAGATGCAGTTATCTCAGAAAGACTTGTGGAAATCTGTCTGATGGCTTGGACCCCTGCTTTCTGCATGCTAAACCAACAAAGTTTTTGAGAGAGCTGTATGAACGAAACCACTGTCAGCTTGGACAAAAGAGGACACAGAAAGGAAAGATTGAAGAAGAAACAGCTTTAAAAAGAAACCCATGGAAGCTGAGATCTGGAATTAAGACATCACCTTGGGCCAAGTGAGGAGTCCCACCCATGTATACAGAGAGGGTGAGTTTGCCCCAGCAGTTGAAGAGGGTGGATGTTCCCACCCGATGTTCAGGAGGAGCTTTACTGCCCTAGGGTACAGGGAGGGTGGAGCGCATTCCTCAAAGATTAGGGAGATTAAGGTCAGCACCCCATAGGTCTGAGAGGGGTGCTCCTGTCCCCCATGGATTAGAGAAGACCAGGTGGCCAGCTCCTTGCTCTGAGAAGGTTGAACCTGTATGCCAAAGGTAGGGAAGGCCAGGTGGTCACCTCATTGCTCTGTGAGGGTTGAGCCTGTATGTCAAAGGTTAGGGGGAATCTTGTCTTCACCTCACTATACTAGGGGGGCTAAGACTCTAAACCAAAGATTGGGTAAGGTGTGGCAATCACCCCAACACTCTTGGAGGGTGAGGTCTGGAGCTTAGTCGACACCCAGATGTTTGATGAGGGTGGAACCAAGAAAATGGCCATTGGGCAAGCCTGTGGAAAAGGTGGGTTCCCATATGGTCCCAAGGAGAAGAAACCATCCTCTTAAGAATTACTCTCAGACTTTGAAACTGAATGGAGGATGCCCTGCAGGTTTACTGAACTGTCAAGGACCCGTGACTCATGTTTAACTTCCCAATTTCTCCTTATAGTAATGAAAATATTTATCCTTTGCCATTTGTGTATTGGAAGCAGATAAATGATTTTGTAAGTTTCAGAGGTCTACAGCTAGAAAGGACTTTGCCTCAAGATGAACTGTATTTCTTTAAAATGATTATGATATGATTTTGTACTTGCGTTGTTACTGATTTAAGGTTTTTTGAATATTGTAATGTATTTTTGGAATTCAGAGGGTGTAGTGTAGCAGTTTGACAGTTTTATGTAGTTATGAATTCCAAAAATAGATATTGGATTATGCTTTTAAACTGGTCTGTTAATCTGGGCATGATTAAGTTATGATTAGGGCATTGACTGGGCCACGTCAGTAGGGCGTTGAGCCCCGCCCCTTGGTGGGTGGGAAAATCAAATATAAAAGGCATGGCAAAGGACAGAAGGAGCAGTTCTGATGTTGGAATCTTGAGCTGGAGCCCCGGGAAGTAAGAGAGCTTGGTCATGAGGAAGGAGAGAAGGCCCCAGGATAGAGACAAGCCATTAGCCTGATAGTTTACAGCTAGCCTTGTGGAGAGAGGCAAAGCCTAGGGAGCCTCATAGTCTACAGCTGACCTTGTGGAGGAACCAGAGGAGCTAAGCCCAGAGAGAAACACAGCCCTGGGAAGAGAGGAAACCAAGAAGCCTGAATCCTGGCAAACGTCAGCAGCTGTCTTGTTCTAATACGTGGCAGTGGACTTTGGTGAGAGAAGAAACTTGTAACTGTGGACTTCTACCCCAAATAAATACCCTTTATAAAGACCAACCGATTTCTGGTATTTTGCATCAGCACCCCTTTGGCTGACTAATACACTGCATGTCTCCAATCTGAGATCCTTTTAACTTTCCTCCCCTCGACCTCAGTCAGGCAAAGCCAAAATGCCGTCTATCTAAGGTGACACCGGCCCTCCTGACCTCCTCCCTCTATTAATGTAAAAATGGAGTATGGTCACGGCTTTAGCCAGGAAACACAGAGGCACTTGTGCAGGGGCCTTCTGGAGATGATACTTTAATGGTTAAAGTTTAACACAAAGGAATTCTTTCACAATTGAAATCACTGATGGGGGCAAGGATGGTAGAGGAGATCTGGAGATCCATCTAGCTATAAGTAGATGACCATTCACTTCCTTACTCCTTTACCAGCATTTCCATCTCATGTTTGTTCTATTGCCACTTCAAGCCTCCCATCCTGACCCCACCGTCTCCTCCAATTTGTCTGCTGAAATCTTTCCTTCTACTCTCAACCCCTGGGAAAAATATGGAAGGTGCCCACCCCCAATAGCACATGGTTTTCATTTCTCCACAAATGCCCCCTTCATAATCTGGATGTTCTATCTGGCCCTAGGTCACTTATTTTCTAGCCTATGGAAACACATGGGCCAAGCAAATATTGACCTAGGCATGGCAAGGAGTTTATCTCCATAGACTTTCAACCCAGGGTCAGCCACACACACTGGAAAGGAAAGGGGCAGGTATGTGGGCCCAAGATGGAGAACTTGCAAAGGGAAAAGTTAACGGCAATGCCTCTGAAGCCATCACAGCTGACTACAGGACGTGCTCCTCCTCACTGACATTTGGGAAACTTTGTCCAAGAAGGTCAAGACTACAGTCCAGCATCTAAACTCCTGCTTCTTCTCCTCACTAGAAATATAACCATGGAGGAGACAGTATTATGCCTTCTGGATGTCAAATTCTAAGGAAAATGTCTCCTTCAGAATTAGAAATCAAAAAGGAAACATTTGTTATAATGTGAAGAGGTGCAATCTCTTTGAAAAAAAACTGTCATGCATTTAGTTGAAAATTATCAAAATTATAGGTTAATTCATTTCAAGATTCCAAGAGCAATATTGAAAAATGTTCTGCATGAATGAAACTATGTAATGAATGGAGTCAACTCTCATGAATATTTATCAGAAGTAAGCAGTAGTATCAGTAATAATGCAAGAAATGAAGCATTTATATCAGATAATGAGCATAGTTCCTGGGAATTTCCTGGCCCTTTTTTTCACTGAAGTTTTAACATTTGTATGAAACTTCTTTCAGACACTTTTCTTTCAAAATGATTTGATTATACATTTAATTTTTAAAAAATATACCGAACGGACTATAATGGTAAAGTTGATTTGTCAACTTGACTAGGTTATGGGTCCTGTTGTTTGGTCAACCTAGCACTGACATGATTGCTACTCTGAAGATATTCCATGGACTTAAATCATCAGTAAGTTGATGGCATCTATGGTTGATTACATCCACAACCAACAAAGGAGATTGCCTTTAGCAATGAGAAAAAACTCAACCAAATCAGTTGAAGGACTTAAAGGGAAAACTGATGATTTCGGCTGTCAGAAAAAAGAATATCTATCTCTACTTCAACCAGCAAGCTTCTCCTGGGGAATTCATTGAAAACCTTCATCAGAGTTTCCAGCTTGAGGCCTGCCCTATGGAATTTTGACTTGCCCCTTCCCACAGTGGTATGAGACAATTCCTATAAAATAATCTCATGATATTTACATTACTACATATAGTAATGTTGTTTCTGTTTTCCTGGAGAACCCTGACTAATACAGTGACAAGCTATAGACCTCTTATTTCTGAATGTGTAAATTGAAATCAAATAGCATTAAAGGAGAATATAATTCTACAGGACAATGCCCTGACCAAACCACATTTGCAGAATTGTGTTCAGGTCCAAACACTTGGTGTTAAGTGGGGGCATTGACAAAATGTCAGCACACTCAGAAGAGAGCAACCCACCAGCCCCAGAATGATGAGTAAGGGGTGACCAAAAGGACTGAGATTACTGGACAGAAAACAAGACTTAAACATTTGCTTCCAGTCATTTGAGAATTTATCAAGAGGAATTAAGAGTGCCGTTTTCAATATCACTCTTAGATTCAGAACTAAAATTAATGAGTAAAAGTAGAAAGGAATATTTCTCAAACATCAGCTAATCCCACAATTATCCCCACTTTACAGATGAAGAAATTGAAGCGAGGAGGATTAAGAAGTCACATTCCAGGAAGTGGATGTGGCTCAAGTGGCTGAGCTCCTGCCTACCACACAGGAGGTCCCAGGTTCGGTTCCTGTTGCCTCCTAATGAAGATGAGCAAGACAGTAAGCTGATGCGAAGGCTGGCATGGCAAGCTGAGGCAACAAGGTGACACAACAAAGAGACACAGGGAGGAAAACACATGAAAGACACAACAAAGCAGGGAGGGAGGTGGCTCAAGCGATTAGGCGCCTCCCTCCCACATGGGAGGTCCCAGGTTCAGTTTCAGTGCCTCCTAAAAAGAAGACGAGCACACAACGAACAGACACAGTAAGGGCAAACAATGAGGGAGGGGAGGGAAATAAATAAATAAATAAATAAATAAATAAATAAATAAATAAATAAA